>JAVKPL010006650.1:0-26520 GCA_032173675.1 Gastrolobium villosum | reverse complement strand
ACACCAATCAAACCATACAAATTTACAATCGAGAGAGATTCCTGCAATCCTCTGCAGGAACTGATGCAACAAATCAATATGTTAGAGAAAAAATTACCTTCTCTTCTCCAAGGGAACTATCAAAACCCTTTACAAATACAGTTTGAGATTGATTTGTTTCACCCTTCTGGAATGAGTTGCTCAAGTTGCTAAAATTATTAACAAAGAAACAGAAAAGGGAAGATGATGTTTAACAGTTTTCATAATAATTAGATAAGTTTTTTGGGGAAAACAAAAATCTCCACACAAAAAAGAAGTTATTTTAGTGCTTTTCTCATAAGCTAGAAAATGTAGCTTCTAAAAAAACCGTATCCCAAAAGTTCTATTTTCAAAGCTTATCCAAATGCACCCTAAAAAAAAGAGTAGATACATAATTACCTTCTATCGAGACCCCTTTCCGAAGCTATAACAACTGTGATGGGACATCTCAACATTTCTGTATTATCCAATTCAAGAGCCTATGAGTACAAAAGCAAATTGGTTGTCAGCTTAATATGTCTTTACACAGAACAAGGGTTCAACAAACATAAGCACAGATGATGCAAGAGGTGTAGCAATTAAAGCACTATATATATAAGAAAACCTACATAGCAATGTCAACCTCCATCACTTAAAAACTAATTATTATGATCGAATAATGCATGCAGCCAACAACACCTAGTGAGATAAGGCTTGATGGTTATTGTATTACTATGCACAAATACAGAGGACAGATATATAATAAATGATCAGGATAGCACATATCCTGTTTGGTTGATATAGCCCATCTTCCCAGCATCACTAACCATTGGGTCTCCTCCCTCCCACTTCCGCAAATACTTCCTTGATAAGAGGAAGGGGATTCCTTCCAATGATATACGACAATGTTGCTTCTAAATGTACAACTATCTTTTAAATGATTTTTGGCAGTTCTAAAATGATTGCACAGACTAAGAAAGATCATAAAGCTTACTTTTTGTGCTGCTTCTGCTATTGCAAACTCAACATATCCAGAACCTTTAAACCTCCCTTCGTCATCTGTAGGAAGACGAACATCAACAATTTCTCCACACTCTTTGAAATGATCTTCCCTGAACAATTCAGAAATTAGAAAAAAAACTACAGAAGATAATGACAAGCACATGCATGAAAAAACATACATACATATCAGACCGTTCCACACTGTATGACAAGTTTCGAACATATATTGTCTTCGATGCAGCATTTTTTTCTTTCTGTGTAGCTGGGGTTTTAAGCTGCATAATTCGAGGAAATAACATTTCATATAAATGATTCGATAATTTGCATTGCAGGAAGAGAGAACATTGGTCAATTTCAGTTTTCATTCCAATTGAGGCAGCATCAACCATCTCCACATCCTTAAGCTCTTTCATACAAGTCAATTCTATACTCCAATAAGTCATAAAACAAAATGAAAATTTCAGCAGCCATAGGGAAATGCATTATGAAATGCTTACACTTACCTGAGCAGTTTTGGAGTCTTTTTCCTCAATTTCTTCCTCATTGTCCTTTGAACTATCTGAACCTTTCACAGGCTGCGATAAAAAGAAAAGTGTTAAGATATGAAGCACTCTGCAAATAAACAATTATATGCACAATTTGCAAGATTCTCAATTTTTCAACCACATGCGGTGATTTTCCAATATCATCTTCTTCTGAACTAGAAGTATCCTTTTCAACAGTTTTTAAATCAGGTTTATAAGAATTTGATGTAGCATTCTTCTTCAGAACAAAAAATAAGGTTGTGAAAAAATTAAAAGATAAGATCAAATAAAAAAAACACGATTATAATTATAGTAGGTAAAATTGGTTCAAAGAACAATCTTGTAAAGAACCAATTCAACCCAAAAGTTTAAACTGTTGGGTGATGGCCTTTTTAATGGTTTATACTATTCTTTAACACGCCCCCTCACACGAGAGCCTACTGGGCTTGGAGGGTGGACAATGCACAAGTCCACTTACCTGTGCTAGGAAACTTAATAAGACTTAATTAATTATTAATTAGATGGGGGACGGTGAGGATCGAACCCGTGATACCGAGACCTTGATACCATGTAAAGAACCAATTCAACCCAAAAACTTAAGCTGTTGAGTGATGGCATTTTTAATGGTTTATACTATTCTCTAACAAATCTATATACCAAAACTTCAATCTTTTTCTTCTGGGCCTCATCATCACTTTCTTCAGAACTATCACCCTCATCAGTATCCACCTCCCCATGTAATTAACACATGTTATAAACTTTGCCAACCCTCAACATATAACGGATCAGTTCATACTCTTCAATTACATATTTCAAATTTCCAGTTTATATATAGCAAAATCAAGGCATCAAAACAGACCATCCGTCACCTTGGAAAGATTCCCCATAAGTCTTGGAAAAGTCAGATTAGTTCAGCTTCTTTTTCAATAATTGGAGCACAAACAACTTGACTACTACCTTACAAACTAAATCACATCTCTTATTTCTTCTAGCTGAATTACAAATGAACAAAGAAACTTATATATTATCCAATCATTAACCAATGTTCCTTTATTCACATATTGAAGTACAAGAATTAACCACTAACAGAGAAGTCAATAACTCATCATTTACATTGTCCTCATTAGAGCTCATGTCAGAATCACACTGAGTTATATTCTCAACGGAGACATGACTTGCAGAGTTAATAAAATAGCCAAAAAAACTATTATCATACATATACTAGCATGAAATTGAAGGTTCTACTATGCATAAATTAAAAGCCCTAAATAGTCATGTCAAGTAAACACCTTATTTTGTTCAGAATCTGAAGAGGAATCATTTGAAATAATTTCTCCCTTATTCTTTGGCTCCTCAGCAACCTCATCTATCTTCTGCCTTTTTGATCTCACTTGGTTCTCATCTTCATCCTCACGCACCCTTTTTTCTACATAAATTTAATTTTTTTTTAAAAAGAAAGAATAATAAAAGGTAACTAAGGAAGAGTACAGAAACTAAGAAGCCATCGGAGAAGAACCCATATGAACAAAGGAACACCGAAACAAAACGATACCATTTGAGAGAGGTGGAATTGCAGTTGCACCATCCTACAAGGCAATAAAAAAGAGGTGAGTTATAGTTATAGTTAGTAAAGCGGCAATGAGAATTGAGAGAAAAGAATTCGGAAAACAGAGACATTGGTATCTGATTCATTGGTCACTTTTTATTTTGATGAAAGAGACCAAAAATTTGCAGGAATTTGAACACGACACAATTTTATGCATTGGGTTTAGCCGTAGGATTTTGGGCTCATTGCCATTTTTGGAGACACACACACAAGACTCTTGGTTGTTATGCAAGTTACACACAACTTTTTGTATTGATGTGATATCTTTTTATTATTAATTGAAGGAAGATGAATTTCTATTTTACATGTATATTATCAAAAAAAATTGAAATATAAGTTTTACAGTAAATGATATTATTATGAAATGTTGAACTACGAACTATTAAATCAACCTAGCGGCAAAAAAATTGATATATAATTTATAAAATTTATATTATATAATTTATGAAATTGAAGGTTCTACTATGCATAAATTAAAAGCCTAAACAGTCTTGTCAAGTAAACACCTTATTTTGTTCAGAATATGAAGATGAATCATTTGAAATAATTTCCCCCTCATTCTTTGGCTCCTCAGCAACCTCGTCTATCTTTTGCCTCTTTGATCTCACTTGGTTCTCATCTTCAACCTCACGCACCCTTTTTTCTACATAATTTTTTTTTTAAATAGGAATTTTAAAAAGTTACTAAGGAGGAGTACAGAAACTAAGAAGCCATTGGTGAAGAACCCATATGAACAAAGGAACACCGAAACAAAACGATACCGTTTGAGAGAGGTGGAATTGGAGTTGCAGTTGCACCATCCTACAAGGCAATCAAAAAGAGCTTAGTTATAGTTATAGTTAGTACAAGCGGCAATGAGAATTGAGAGAAAAGAATTCGGAAAACAGAGACATTGGAATCTGATTCGTTGGTCATTTTTTATTTTGATGAAAGAGATAGCATATCTGATTCGTTGGTCATTTTTGATTTTGGTGAAAGAGATAGCAGAGGAGAAATGTTAGAAGTTAATTGGTTTGGTTAGACTAGGCCTCTATTTATAGTTGAAATTTTGGGCTTAGATATGTGTTTCGTGCAATTATTTCCTTAGTATTCATTGATGTATTAAGCCCAGATATTGGCTTTATACACTATTATTTTATATTTATTTATGGGATAAGATATTGTAACAACCAAATAATGTTACTACCATATCTTAACCGTTGATTTCCACCAATCAACAGTTATCATTTATTGTGAATTAATAATTAATTAATGAGTTTGATTTGAAATATGATAACCGTTAATTGGCGGAAATCAACGGTTAAGATGTCGTCGTAACATTGTGCGTAACATTATTTGTGTGTCACAATATCCTATCCCTATATATATATATATATATATATATATATATATATTGTAACATCCCGCATAATAGTAAAATACATAAGTATATATGTTATAGGTACCTGTGTAGAATTCGGATTTATGGTGTAGGTTTGATGGCTTGCGAATTGTTTGATCTTTATCCTTGGATGAGACTAAGGTAAGCATTTAAATTAAATCATAGGAGGGTGCTTATGTAGGCATGTGAAAGTTATTAAAATCATATGAGTAATTTGATTGTGTGTTATAGGACCTTAGTGTTCATTGGACTTTGGAAGTGGGCTAGTGTGTGTGGACTTGCCACCTTTAGGCTTGTCTTATTGGATCCATCAAGTTCAGCCCAAAGTTAAACCCACACATAATTCCCTAAGCCTTGTCCAACAAGGTTGTTTGTGTACCAAGAAACCTTCACTTGACTTGATGTATTCTCTCACTCATTCATGCGCACAAGAGGGTGATTAATACTTAGAAAAAATCTGCCAATTTCCCTCTTGTTTGTCCGCCACCTCACTTTGCTTATGCACACTTGATTTCAACTTCATTGCATGGAAGACACATGTACAATGTAGCATGATTTTGGGCTGCATTCTCCCTCATTTAGGCGCACATGTAGAGAGCTTGAATCAGATTTTTCTATGACACAAAACTGCCTAACTTGTTGACTTGGAGAACCACCTTACACCTTCCATCATGAGGCTGCAATGTGCAGATTTTTGCATGCTTTTGGCAGTCCATCATGAGCCAAATCTGCCCTTGTTTCCACATGCAACCTAAGAAGGATTTTGGGGCTGCAACCTCTCATCCCATGCGCACATAGACTGCATAAATTCAGATTTTTGGCTGCCACATAGTTGTCTTGCTTGTTGACTTAGTAAACCTCTTGCATGTGCTCATGATGCACCTCCTCCACTCCACCCTATGCGCATAGTTTGGTCATTTGTGTGAGAAAATTCTGACTTAATAGCACTCATTCAGATCTGAACATATCTCCCTCACCTCCTTGCATGTGCATAGAGTAACTTAGAAGCAAACCCTTTGCTTGTTCAGCCCAAGTGTGCAGCCCCACTTCTTCAAGCAACCAGAATTTTCATGATGGTTAATCATTGACAACTCTCCTCACTTTCCCTTTAAGTATGCGCATAGGAAGGGGCTGGCCTCATGTACAAGTGCAGCCAACTTTCCTCCCTCATTCCCTCACTCTCCTAGCCGAACCTACAAGCTTCCTTGGAGCAAGAAGACTTTGCTAAGACAACTCACCTTCCCTCACTGTCCAGCCTTGTCCTCAACCTTGAAGCTGTCCAAGTTTGTTCCTCCTCACCTTGTGTGCGCATAGATCATCATAGGAAGTGGGGACTTGTTGTGTAGTAAAGCTAGAAGGTGGTGTGTGATTCTTGACCTAGGAGTGTGTGCTACAAGAGGTAAGCCTTGAACTTAGAACACTTTCATTGTGTAACCATGTATGTGTGCTTGAATGTCTCCTTGATTATGTGTGGTTTTGGACTCAAGAATGAGCATGGTAAAAGTAGAATGGTGGAGCTATTTCTTGATGATTTGTATGCTTAAGTTATGGAATGGAAGTCTCATGATCGTGCTTAAGTTAATGCCCACTGTTTTGAGGAATATATATATGTCACTGTTTTTGTATGAATATGCCACTGTTTCCCTATGAATGTGTCACTGTTTTGAAGATAAAATGCTCACTGTTTCGGTTCCTCAAAATACCATTTTGATGCCACTGTTTCTGCACACTTATGCCACTGTTTTAGTGCTCCACATGCCACTGTTTCTGCAGAAAATACTCACTGTTTTAGTCCATAATATGCCACTGTTTCTGCACATATATGCCACTGTTTTAGCCCATTATATGCCACTGTTTTAGTCCATTATATGCCACTGTTTCAATGTCCAAAAACCATGATTTATGCTACTGTTTTAATGTTCAAATGTACCATTCATGCCACTGTTTTGATGCATAAATATCACCACTAACGTCACTGTTTTGAATGTTCAAATGTACCATTCATGCCACTGTTTTAATGTTCACAAATCACTACTTATGTCACTGTTTTGATGTTCAAATGCCACTGTTTATGCCACTGTTTTAACGTTCAAATGCCACTGTTTCTGCCACTGTTTGATGTCACTGTTTCTGCCACTGTTGATGTCCAAAGAGCCACTGTTCTGTTTCAAAATGGTCACTGTTTCTGCTGTATGTTCACTGTTTTCCTGCTGTAAAACGTCACTGTTTCTGTCCACTGTTTTAAGGAAAATACCACTGTTTTCTGCTCACTGTTTTAAAGAACAACTCACTGTTTCTGCTCACTGTTTTAAGCACAAACGTCACTGTTTTCTGCTGTAAAAACACTGCTGTATGCTCACTGTTTTCCACTGTAAAAACACTGCTGTATGCTCACTGTTTTCCACTGTAAAACACTGCTGTATGCTCACTGTTTCTGCTGTAAATAGCCACTGTAAATGATTGGTTGTAATTGATTTAGGTGCGCTTAAGAAGTGAGATACTTCGCTGCTGTTTGGTATTATTTAAGGCACGCAAAGGTAAGTGTCAGGCGATATTGCCTAATGTGACTATTGACTACTGGTATAAAATTGTGACATGATGCTCCATATTCCGTAAAAATATTATGTTCCATTATGATGAAAGGAAACTGCCAACAATGTGCCGTGATGGCTATATGATTATGAGGTAAAGACGTTATGTGGCAGCATAACGCATATGAAAAGTATATGTGCCGTGATGGCTATATGAAAGGTATATAAGCATGCACCTTACATCATACCGCATTTTTACGCTTTGTGTGTGAAAGCATAGCATGACATGCATGTATCAAGATCATATAGGCCTTGTTTTAGAATAGTTATGTACAAGACCATGTGTTTGAGCAAGCATCATATAGGCATCCCCAAGGTACCGGGGTATGGGACACTTGGCATCAGTCCGCATAGGCCCACAGTTGGAATCCACATGGAGCTCAGGTGCCAAGGGATATTTGATTCCACTGTGAAGTGCGCGCACGACGGTGCTAAAAGCGCAAAGGAAAGGCGTTATATACGCAATATATGAATATGATGAAAAGGAAAAAGGCAAAGGAACAAGGTTATGTTGAAGTGACTGTTTATGATTTTGTGCCTAGTTAATACTGTTATATTACTGGTTTTGTTGCCACACTACTGGGATTATTCTCACCCCTTCGGGGCTGCTATTTTCCTAAATGGCAGGAGGACGTAAAAGCACTTGAAGACGTGATGTTTGCTGTTGCTTGCTGATGAATGGACTTGTACTGTTGCTGTTTGTTTGATTGGATGACTGTAATGATTGATATTTTGGTACTCTTGGATGACTGTAGACTTTATCATCTCTATTTTATCTTGAACTTTGATGAACAGCGGCTATTTTGGAAAACGTTTGTGAAAAGAATTTAAGTGCTGAAATTTTTACAGTGCACCTTACGGGTGGTGTTTTTATGAGCAAACGAACTCTGATTTACTATTATTTTATATGCACGCGAAGCCCCAAACGTGCTCTTTCTAAATCACTTGAAATATTTTTTTTATCGTCCAAACAGAAGTGATAAGAATTGTAGAAACGCTTTTCGGATTTGAATCTAGGATTTGAATTTTGTTTAGCTCATGTGACGTTAACGACTCTAATTCCACTTAGCAAACGACTCTCTTGGATGCATACAAGGGAGGGCGTTACACTAATTGGTATCAGAGCAGTTTGGTCCATGGATTTGCTTGTGATTGATTGTATTGATTGTTGATTGTGTTTATCTGCTGATTGACTGTCTAAATGTGCTATAGTTTAAGTGCTTGAGTAGGATAGTTAGATTGTTTAGACTGTTCTGTGATAAGACACGGATGCATAGCTAACTTGTCCGAATTGAACTCGAGTACCTACTTGGGACTGCTGCCATGAATAACTTGCAGTGAGCCTGATCAACTCATTTCCTGATATTGTGAGTGCAGAATCATGGCAGGTGGTCGCGGTTCAACTCGGGGAAGGTCTGGCGATGCGGAAGAGGATCTTATCACTACCATTGGGGGACTGGCAACGTTTATCCAGAATATGAGCCAAGAATGGCGCGACCATAGGCAACAGAATCAGAACCAACCCCCACTGCATGAAAATGCAGAAGAAATTGCCCGTCGGAGGTTGAAAGACTTCCGCAACTTCCAACCACCTACCTTTGAGGGTGAAGACAACCCTGAGGCTGCAGCGAAGTGGCTGCAGATGATCGAGCATATTTTCGAACGTATGGCATGCCCGGAAGCGCAGAAGACTGATTACGCGTCGTACCAGCTGATGGGAGAAGCTTTAACATGGTGGACTGGTGCGAGGGCTCTGCTGAGAGCTCAGGACGTTGAACTGACGTGGGCCGTATTCAGACAAGTATTTTTGGATAAGTATTTTCCTAAGGCAATGAGAAGAATGAAGCACACTGAACTGCTGTCACTCAGGCAGGATAACATGACGGTTAATGAGTACATTGCAAAATTTGGGCAGCTGATCGAGTACGCCAACTTTGACCGGAACATTTATGATGAAGAATGGCAGGTGGAGAAGTTCGAAAGCGGACTACATCCGGAAATCCGTAAACTCATTTTGACGACGGCTAATCGAACACTTCCAGAACTCATCAACCAGAGTCATCAGGCAGAAGGAATCATTAATGAGGCCAAGAACTTGAACAAGCCACCAACACAATTCCACGGAGGAAACCGAGCAGGCAGAATCTTCAGGACGGCACCTGGTAGGGGTCGAGGCAGAGGTACGCAGTTGCAGGCGCGGCCTGGAAATTTTAAAAGAAACTATTCTGTGGGTCAATCGTCGACTGGACGACAGGGCGCGACTGTTTGTGCTACATGTGGAAATAACCACTTGGGAGTTTGTCGCAAGAACAACAATGCATGTTTCAGATGTGGCCAGCAAGGACATTTTGCTTACAAATGCCCCCAGAACGCTGATCAACAGCCTACGCAAGCACGGGTGTTCACACTGGATGCGAATGAAGCGCAGAAGTTTCCCAACTTGATCAAAGGTAATGTCACTTTAAATGGTCACCCAATTTCTGTTATCTTTGATTCTGGAGCGTCTGGCTCTTTTATGGCAAAGCATACTGCTATGAGAATAGGCATCACCCCAACCCCGTTACCTTATGAGTTACACATCAGCACACCTACTGGAGGATCGTGCATAGCCTCAGAGATCTGCAGAGGTGTTACCTTGCAGTATGAAGGGAACACGTATACAGTTAACTTGGTGGTCCTGCCGGTATTCAACTTTGATGTGATTATCGGTATGGACTGGTTGACGGAAAACGGGATAACATTGGACTGTCGAGCGGGGAAAGTCGTTGTTCCTGCGAAAGATGGTAATTTTCAACCTTTCTCTCTCATTTCTTTATTGCAAGTTAGAAAAGAGCTCCGCAAGGGAGCAGCAGGGTATCTCTTGTCGATCGAGGCTGAAACCTCGGTTGACAATCAAATTCAGAATGTACCGGTAGTTAGAGAATTCGAGGAGGTATTCCCGGATGAAATACCTCGATTGCCTCCTCATAGGGAAATAGAATTTTCTATCGAACTTGTTCCTGGAGTTGGACCAATCTCCATTGCCCCGTATCGTATGGCGCCGTTGGAACTTCGCGAGTTGAAGAAGCAGATAGAAGAGCTTTTGGCAAAGGAATTCATCAGACCGAGTACCTCCCCATGGGGTGCTCCAGCCATCTTGATTAAGAAGAAGGATGGAAGTTTACGTCTGTGTGTAGATTACCGCCAGCTGAACAAAGTAACGGTGAAGAATAAGTATCCGCTACCGAGGATCGACGATCTGATGGACCAACTGAGAGGAGCAAGAGTTTTTTCTAAGATAGATTTACGATCGGGATACCATCAGATCCGGGTCAAACCGGAGGATATTCCGAAAACCGCTTTTAGGACTCGTTATGGGCACTACGAATATCAGGTGATCCCATTCGGACTTACGAATACTCCAGCGGTATTCATGGACTACATGAACCGCATCTTCCGCCCCTTTCTTGACCAGTTTGTTATTGTGTTTATCGACGATATCCTGATTTACTCAGGTAATGAAGAGCTGCACGCGGAACATCTGAGGATTGTCTTGCAAATCTTGAAGGAGAAGCAGTTGTACGCGAAATGGTCGAAGTGCGAGTTTTGGCTTAAAGAGGTCCAGTTTCTGGGCCATGTCATTTCATCAGAAGGTATCGCGGTGGACCCCAGCAAGGTTGAAGCTGTCATGAATTGGGAACGACCCAAGACTGTCACCGAAGTAAGAAGTTTCTTAGGTCTGGCTGGATATTATCGAAGGTTTATCCAGAATTTCTCTCAGATAGTGCAACCTCTTACCCGTCTCACTCGGAAGGACAAGCCTTTTGAGTGGACTGAAGCTTGTGAAGAATGTTTCTTGGAACTAAAGAGCAGATTGACGAGTGCTCCCGTACTCACGATTCCGGATCCTACTCGAAAGTTCGAGGTATACTGCGATGCGTCGCTGAAAGGACTTGGATGCGTGTTGATGCAGGATCGTATGGCGGTAGCGTACGCATCTCGACAACTTAAGCCTCACGAAGAAAATTATCCTACGCACGTTTTGGAGTTAGCAGCTATAGTGTTTGCACTTAAAATCTGGAGGCACCACTTGTATGGTTCGCAGTTTGACGTGTTCAGCGATCATAAGAGTTTGAAGTACTTGTTCGATCAGAAGGAGTTGAATATGCGGCAACGACGGTGGATGGAATTTCTGAAGGACTACGATTTTGAACTTAAATACCACCCAGGAAAGGCAAACGTGGTAGCCGATGCCCTGAGTAGGAAGACACTGCACACTGCAACTCTGATGATGGAAGAGCTGAAATTGTTTGAGGCCTTTCGAGACTTGAATTTATCGGTAGACGAGAGAGGGCATAGCATAAGATTGGGAAATATAAAGGTGGAGAATGAATTGATCAGTAGAATTAAGGAGGCTCAGAAAGATGAAGAGTTAGTTCGTGATTTGGTTGGCAACCAAGATGTTGTAAAGGATGAGAATGACGGTTGGAGATTCCAAGGTCGGTTAGTTGTGCCGAATGAAGAGTTGAAGCAAGAAGTTTTGCAGGAAGCCCACAAGGGTAAGTATACAGTTCATCCTGGATCCACGAAGATGTACCATGATTTGAAGACCTCGTTTTGGTGGCCGGGTATGAAGCGTGATATTGCTGAGTATGTATCTCGATGCTTAACTTGTCAGAAGGTGAAGTACGAACATCAGAAACCGTCGGGACTCCTTCAACCTTTGGAGATTCCCGAATGGAAGTGGGACAGTATTGCGATGGATTTTGTAATTGGACTTCCTCGGACGCGAGAAGGATATGATTCTATCTGGGTGATTATTGATCGTTTAACGAAGTCAGCTCATTTCTTGCGTGTTAGGACCACATATAATACAGAGAGACTTGCCAGAATTTATCTGCAGGAGATTGTGAAGCTGCATGGAGTTCCTACGAGTATTGTCAGTGATCGTGATCCCAAGTTTACATCTAAGTTCTGGGAATCCTTTCAAAGAGCATTAGGGACCCATTTGAAGTTGAGTACTGCTTATCATCCGCAGACCGATGGACAGACGGAACGCACCATTCAAGCATTAGAGGACATGTTGCGAGCATGCGTTTTGGAGCTAGGAGGCAGCTGGGATAATTATCTCTCCTTGATTGAGTTTGCTTACAACAACAGTTACCACTCCAGTATTCAGATGGCACCGTATGAAGCTCTGTATGGGAGAAAATGCAGATCCCCTCTATGCTGGACTGAAGTAGGTGAGCGAAGTATGTTAGGACCTGATCTAATTCAAGAAACATCCGAACAGGTAAAGAAGATTCGGGAAAATATGCAGAGGGCTCAGGCCAGACAGAAGAGTTATTACGACAAGCGTCATAAGCCTCTATCTTTCGAAGTCGGAGACCATGTATTTTCGAGAATCACACCTACATCGGGACTCGGAAGGAGAATGGGAGTAAAGAAGTTAAGCCCACGGTACTTAGGACCGTATCTGATTATGGACCGGATTGGAGAGTCTGCATACCGGTTGGCCTTACCGCCCAATTTGTCAGGAATTCACAATGTATTTCATGTGTCACAACTACGGAGGTATCTCTCTGATCCATCTCACGTATTACAGCCGGAAGAAGTGGAACTAAAGGAAAATCTGACGTATCAAGTACAACCGTTCCAAATTCTTGAAAGATCCGTCAAGCGACTCCGTTCTAAAGAAATCCCTTTGGTGAAAGTATTATGGAACAACAGATCGGCAGCTGAAGCAACTTGGGAGCGCGAGGACGACATTCAGAAACGCTATCCAGAACTGTTTAGCTCTTAAGTAAGTTTATTTTGCGGACAAAATTCCTATTTGGTGGGGAGAGTGTAACATCCCGCATAATTAGTAAAATACATAAGTACTATATGTTATAGGTACCTGTGTAGAATTCGGATTTATGGTGTAGGTTTGATGGCTTGCGAATTGTTTGATCTTTATCCTTGGATGAGACTAAGGTAAGCATTTAAATTAAATCATAGGAGGGTGCTTATGTAGGCATGTGAAAGTTATTAAAATCATATGAGTAATTTGATTGTGTGTTATAGGACCTTAGTGTTCATTGGACTTTGGAAGTGGGCTAGTGTGTGTGGACTTGCCACCTTTAGGCTTGTCTTATTGGATCCATCAAGTTCAGCCCAAAGTTAAACCCACACATAATTCCCTAAGCCTTGTCCAACAAGGTTGTTTGTGTACCAAGAAACCTTCACTTGACTTGATGTATTCTCTCACTCATTCATGCGCACAAGAGGGTGATTAATACTTAGAAAAAATCTGCCAATTTCCCTCTTGTTTGTCCGCCACCTCACTTTGCTTATGCACACTTGATTTCAACTTCATTGCATGGAAGACACATGTACAATGTAGCATGATTTTGGGCTGCATTCTCCCTCATTTAGGCGCACATGTAGAGAGCTTGAATCAGATTTTTCTATGACACAAAACTGCCTAACTTGTTGACTTGGAGAACCACCTTACACCTTCCATCATGAGGCTGCAATGTGCAGATTTTTGCATGCTTTTGGCAGTCCATCATGAGCCAAATCTGCCCTTGTTTCCACATGCAACCTAAGAAGGATTTTGGGGCTGCAACCTCTCATCCCATGCGCACATAGACTGCATAAATTCAGATTTTTGGCTGCCACATAGTTGTCTTGCTTGTTGACTTAGTAAACCTCTTGCATGTGCTCATGATGCACCTCCTCCACTCCACCCTATGCGCATAGTTTGGTCATTTGTGTGAGAAAATTCTGACTTAATAGCACTCATTCAGATCTGAACATATCTCCCTCACCTCCTTGCATGTGCATAGAGTAACTTAGAAGCAAACCCTTTGCTTGTTCAGCCCAAGTGTGCAGCCCCACTTCTTCAAGCAACCAGAATTTTCATGATGGTTAATCATTGACAACTCTCCTCACTTTCCCTTTAAGTATGCGCATAGGAAGGGGCTGGCCTCATGTACAAGTGCAGCCAACTTTCCTCCCTCATTCCCTCACTCTCCTAGCCGAACCTACAAGCTTCCTTGGAGCAAGAAGACTTTGCTAAGACAACTCACCTTCCCTCACTGTCCAGCCTTGTCCTCAACCTTGAAGCTGTCCAAGTTTGTTCCTCCTCACCTTGTGTGCGCATAGATCATCATAGGAAGTGGGGACTTGTTGTGTAGTAAAGCTAGAAGGTGGTGTGTGATTCTTGACCTAGGAGTGTGTGCTACAAGAGGTAAGCCTTGAACTTAGAACACTTTCATTGTGTAACCATGTATGTGTGCTTGAATGTCTCCTTGATTATGTGTGGTTTTGGACTCAAGAATGAGCATGGTAAAAGTAGAATGGTGGAGCTATTTCTTGATGATTTGTATGCTTAAGTTATGGAATGGAAGTCTCATGATCGTGCTTAAGTTAATGCCCACTGTTTTGAGGAATATATATATGTCACTGTTTTTGTATGAATATGCCACTGTTTCCCTATGAATGTGTCACTGTTTTGAAGATAAAATGCTCACTGTTTCGGTTCCTCAAAATCACCATTTTGATGCCACTGTTTCTGCACACTTATGCCACTGTTTTAGTGCTCCACATGCCACTGTTTCTGCATAAAATACTCACTGTTTTAGTCCATAATATGCCACTGTTTCTGCACATATATGCCACTGTTTTAGCCCATTATATGCCACTGTTTTAGTCCATAATATGCCACTGTTTCTGCACATATATGCCACTGTTTTAGCCCATTATATGCCACTGTTTTAGTCCATAATATGCCACTGTTTCAATGTCCAAAAACCATGATTTATGCTACTGTTTTAATGTTCAAATGTACCATTCATGCCACTGTTTTGATGCATAAATATCACCACTAACGTCACTGTTTTGAATGTTCAAATGTACCATTCATGCCACTGTTTTAATGTTCACAAATCACTACTTATGTCACTGTTTATGCCACTGTTTTAACGTTCAAATGCCACTGTTTCTGCCACTGTTTGATGTCACTGTTTCTGCCACTGTTGATGTCCAAAGAGCCACTGTTCTGTTTCAAAATGGTCACTGTTTCTGCTGTATGTTCACTGTTTTCCTGCTGTAAAACGTCACTGTTTCTGTCCACTGTTTTAAGGAAAATACCACTGTTTTCTGCTCACTGTTTTAAAGAACAACTCACTGTTTCTGCTCACTGTTTTAAGCACAAACGTCACTGTTTTCTGCTGTAAAAACACTGCTGTATGCTCACTGTTTTCCACTGTAAAAACACTGCTGTATGCTCACTGTTTTCCACTGTAAAACACTGTTGTATGCTCACTGTTTCTGCTGTAAATAGCCACTGTAAATGATTGGTTGTAATTGATTTAGGTGCGCTTAAGAAGTGAGATACTTCGCTGCTGTTTGGTATTATTTAAGGCACGCAAAGGTAAGTGTCAGGCGATATTGCCTAATGTGACTATTGACTACTGGTATAAAATTGTGACATGATGCTCCATATTCCGTAAAAATATTATGTTCCATTATGATGAAAGGAAACTGCCAACAATGTGCCGTGATGGCTATATGATTATGAGGTAAAGACGTTATGTGGCAGCATAACGCATATGAAAAGTATATGTGCCGTGATGGCTATATGAAAGGTATATAAGCATGCACCTTACATCATACCGCATTTTTACGCTTTGTGTGTGAAAGCATAGCATGACATGCATGTATCAAGATCATATAGGCCTTGTTTTAGAATAGTTATGTACAGGACCATGTGTTTGAGCAAGCATCATATAGGCATCCCCAAGGTACCGGGGTATGGGACACTTGGCATCAGTCCGCATAGGCCCACAGTTGGAATCCACATGGAGCTCAGGTGCCAAGGGATATTTGATTCCACTGTGAAGTGCGCGCACGACGGTGCTAAAAGCGCAAAGGAAAGGCGTTATATACGCAATATATGAATATGATGAAAAGGAAAAAGGCAAAGGAACAAGGATATGTTGAAGTGACTGTTTATGATTTTGTGCCTAGTTAATACTGTTATATTACTGGTTTTGTTGCCACACTACTGGGATTATTCTCACCCCTTCGGGGATGCTATTTTCCTAAATGGCAGGAGGACGTAAAAGCACTTGAAGACGTGATGTTTGCTGTTGCTTGCTGATGAATGGACTTGTACTGTTGCTGTTTGTTTGATTGGATGACTGTAATGATTGATATTTTGGTACTCTTGGATGACTGTAGACTTTATCATCTCTATTTTATCTTGAACTTTGATGAACAGCGGCTATTTTGGAAAACGTTTGTGAAAAGAATTTAAGTGCTGAAATTTTTACAGTGCACCTTACGGGTGGTGTTTTTATGAGCAAACGAACTCTGATTTACTATTATTTTATATGCACGCGAAGCCCCAAACGTGCTCTTTCTAAATCACTTGAAATATTTTTTTTATCGTCCAAACAGAAGTGATAAGAATTGTAGAAACGCTTTTCGGATTTGAATTTATAAGAATCTTTGTTAGCTCATGTGACGTTAACGACTCTAATTCCGCTTAGCAAACGACACTCTTGGATGCATACAAGGGAGGGCGTTACATATATATATATATATATTTACTACTAATTTATAGTTTTTTTTATTATTATAAATTATATACATTTTATTGATGTAACCTCATCTTATCACTGTCTCCGTTTAATTAATAATTAACTAAATCTTGTGAAATTTCTTAGTATGGGTATAAAGGTGGCAAAACAGGAAGAGAGAACATTGGTCAATTTCATGTTTCTTTCCAATGGAGGCAGCATCAACCATCTCTCGTCATTTACATTGTCCTCATTAGAGCTTCTGCAGAATCAATCTCTGAGTTATACTCTCAACGGAGACATGACTTGCAAAGTTAATAAAATAGCCTAAGAAAAAAAAACTATTATCATACATATACTAGCATGAAATTGAAGGTTCTACTATCCATAAATTAAAAGCCTAAATAGTCATGTCAAGTAAACACCTTATTTTGTTCAGAATACGAAGAGGAATCATTTGAAATAATTTTCACCTTATTCTTTGGCTCCTCAGCAACCTCGTCTATCTTTTGCCTCTTTGATCTCACTTGGTTATCATCTTCATCCTCACGCACCCTTTTTTCTACATAAATTTAATTTTTTTTTAAAATAGGAATTTTAAAAGGTTACAAAGGAAGAGTACAGAAACTAAGAAGCCATTGGAGAAGAACCCATATGAACAAAGGAACACCGAAACAAAACGATACCGTTTGAGAGAGGTGGAATTGCAATTGCAGTTGCACCATCCTACAAGGCAATGAAAAAGAGTTTAGTTATAGTTATAGTTAGTACAAGCGACAATGAGAATTGAGAGAAAAGAATTCGGAAAACAGAGACATTGGTATCTGATTCGTTGGTCCTTTTTGATTTTGATGAAAGAGATAGCATATCTGATTCGTTAATCATTTTTGATTTTGGTGAAAGAGATAGCAGAGGAGAAGAAGGGTAGATGAGAAATGTTAGAAGTGAATTGGTTTGGCTAGGCTAGGCCTCTATTTATAGTTGAAATTTTGGGCTTAGATATGGGCTTCATGCAATTATTTCCTTATTCTTCATTGATGTATCTAGCTCAGATATTGGCTTTATACACTATTATTTTATATATATTTATGGGATAAGATATTGTAACAACCAAATAATGTTACTACCATATCTTAACCGTTGATCTCCGCCAATCAACAGTTATCATTTATTGTGAATTAATAATTAATTAATGAGTTTGATTTGAAATATGATAACCGTTAATTGGCGGAAATCAACGGTTAAGATTTGGTCGTAACATTGTGCGTAACATTATTTGTGTGTCACAATATCCTATCCCTATATATATATATATATATATATATATATATATATATATATATATATATATATATATTACTACTAATTTATAGTTTTTTATTATTATATTAATTTATTATTATTATAAATTATATACATATTATTGATGTAACCTCATCTTATCACTGTCTCCATTTAATTAATAATTAATTAAATCTAGTGAAATTTCTTAGTATGGGTATAAAGGTGGCAAAACAGGAAGAAAGAACATTGGTCAATTTCATGTTTCTTTCCAGTGGAGGCAGCATCAACCATCTCTCGTCATTTACATTGTCCTCATTAGAGCTTCTGTCAGAATCAATCTCTGAGTTATACTCTCAACGGAGACATGACTTGCAGAGTTAATAAAATAGCCCAAGAAAAAAAAAACTATTATCATACATATACTAGCATGAAATTGAAGGTTCTACTATGCATAAATTAAAAGCCTAAATAGTCATGTCAAGTAAACACCTTATTTTGTTCAGAATATGAAGAGGAATCATTTGAAATAATTTTCCCCTTATTCTTTGGCTCCTCAGCGACCTCGTCTATCTTTTGCCTCTTTGATCTCACTTGGTTATCATCTTCATCCTCACGCACCCTTTTTTCTACATAAATTTAATTTTTTTTTAAATAGGAATTTTAAAAGGTTAGAAAGGAAGAGTACAGAAACTAAGAAGCCATTGGAGAAGAACCCATATGAACAAAGAAACACCGAAACAAAATGGTACCGTTTGAGAGAGGTGGAATTGCAATTGCAGTTGCACCATCCTACAAGGCAATGAAAAAGAGTTTAGTTATAGTTATAGTTAGTACAAGCGACAATGAGAATTGAGAGAAAAGAATTCGGAAAATAGAGACATTGGTATCTGATTCGTTGGTCATTTTTGATTTTGATGAAAGAGATAGCATATCTGATTCGTTGGTCATTTTTGATTTTGGTGAAAGAGATAGCAGAGGAGAAGAAGGGTAGATGAGAAATGTTAGAAGTGAATTGGTTTGGCTAGGCTAGGCCTCTATTTATAGTTGAAGTTTTGGGCTTAGATATGGGCTTCATGCAATTATTTCCTTATTCTTCATTGATGTATCTAGCTCAGATATTGGCTTTATACACTATTATTTTATATATATTTATAGGATAAGATATTGTAACAACCAAATAATGTTACTACCATATCTTAACCGTTGATCTCCGCCAATCAACAGTTATCATTTATTGTGAATTAATAATTAATTAATGAGTTTGATTTGAAATATGATAACCGTTAATTGGCGGAAATCAACGGTTAAGATTTGGTCGTAACATTGTGCGTAACATTATTTGTGTGTCACAATATCCTATCCCTATATATATATATATATATATATATATATATATATATATATATATATATATATATATATATATATATTTACTACTAATTTATAGTTTTTTATTATTATATTAATTTATTATTATTATAAATTATATACATTTTATTGATGTAACCTCATCTTATCACTGTCTCCATTTAATTAATAATTAATTAAATCTAGTGAAATTTCTTAGTATGGGTATAAAGGTGGCAAAACAGGAAGAAAGAACATTGGTCAATTTCATGTTTCTTTCCAGTGGAGGCAACATCAACCATCTCTCGTCATTTACATTGTCCTCATTAGAGCTTCTGTCAGAATCAATCTCTGAGTTATACTCTCAACGGAGACATGACTTGCAGAGTTAATAAAATAGCCCAAGAAAAAAAAACTATTATCATACATACACTAGCATGAAATTGAAGGTTCTACTATGCATAAATTAAAAGCCTAAATAGTCATGTCAAGTAAACACCTTATTTTGTTCAGAATATGAAGAGGAATCATTTGAAATAATTTTCCCCTTATTCTTTGGCTCCTCAGCGACCTCGTCTATCTTTTGCCTCTTTGATCTCACTTGGTTATCATCTTCATCCTCACGCACCCTTTTTTCTACATAAATTTATTTTTTTTTAAATAGGAATTTTAAAAGGTTACAAAGGAAGAGTACAGAAACTAAGAAGCCATTGGAGAAGAACCCATATGAACAAAGAAACACCGAAACAAAACGGTACCGTTTGAGAGAGGTGGAATTGCAATTGCAGTTGCACCATCCTACAAGGCAATGAAAAAGAGTTTAGTTATAGTTATAGTTAGTACAAGCGACAATGAGAATTGAGAGAAAAGAATTCGGAAAATAGAGACATTGGTATCTGATTCGTTGGTCATTTTTGATTTTGATGAAAGAGATAGCATATCTGATTCGTTGGTTATTTTTGATTTTGGTGAAAGAGATAGCAGAGGAGAAGAAGAGTAGATGAGAAATGTTAGAAGTGAATTGGTTTGGCTAGGCTAGGCCTCTATTTATAGTTGAAGTTTTGGGCTTAGATATGGGCTTCGTGCAATTATTTCCTTATTCTTCATTGATGTATCTAGCTCAGATATTGGCTTTATACACTATTATTTTATATTTATTTATGGGATAAGATATTGTAACAACCAAATAATGTTACTACCATATCTTAACCGTTGATCTCCGCCAATCAACAGTTATCATTTATTGTGAATTAATAATTAATTAATGAGTTCGATTTGAAAAATGATAACCGAATTAATTAAAGAGTTTGTTGAATTCCACTTAATCAAGGTTAATAAAATTTTAAATTTTAAATTGCAAAAATAATGAACAAATATTTTAATCAAATATATTATTTTTATACATTCAAACCATAGGTCGGGTTATTTCGAGTAATTAGAAAACATTTTTAATTTTTTTAAAATTGTAAATTTTAGAATTACAGTGAATCAAGGTTAAAAAAATTCCAAATTTTAAATTTTAAAAATAAGTACGAAATCTATACGTTGGGATTTTGTTAATTAGTACGAAATATGTTTTTTTTGGAAAACAAAAGTAAATTTTTGAATACCTTAGTGATGTTTGTTGAAAATGTAAAGAATGAAAAGGGTTTAGGGAATATCAAAAATGGTGTTAGTGAAAAATAAAATTTTAAAATTTAAGATTTAAAAAATCAGAACTGAAAGTTTGAATTCCATTTATTTTCTTTTTTTTTATATTTAAATTTAAATTGTAGGGTTGGATGTGTTTAGTATTTAAAATTGCGTTTTTTATGGAAAAAATAGAATTTTGTTGAATTCCAATTAATCAAGGTTAATAAAAATTCAAATTTTAAACTGCAAAAATAAGGAACAAATATTTTAATCAAATATATTATTTTTATACATTCAAATCGTAGGTTGGGTTATTTCGAGTAATTAGAAAATATTTTTAATTTTTCAAAAATTGTAAATTTTTGAATTACAGTGAATCAAGGTTAAAAAAATCCAAATTTCAATATATAAAAATAAGTACGAAATTTGTATGTTGGGATTGTGTTGACGAGTACGAAATATTTTTTTTTTAGGAAACAAAAGTAAATTTTTGAAAACGTCAGTGATGTTTGTTGAAAATATAGAGAAGGAAAATGGTTTAGGGAATATCAAAATGGGTGTTAGTGAAAAATTAAATCTTAAATTTTAAAAAATTAGAACCGAAAGTTTGAATTCCATTTATTTTATTTTTTTAGATTTGAATTTAAATTGTAGGGTTGGATGTTTTTAGTATTTAAAATTGCGTTTTTTATGGAAAAAAATAGAAATTTGTTGAATTCCACTCAATCAAGGTTAATAAAAATTCAAATTTTAAACTGCAAAAATAAGGAACAAATATTTTAATCAAATTTATTATTTTTATACATTCAAACCGTAGGTTGGGTTATTTCGAGTAATTAGAAAAAAAAATTAATTTTTCAAAAATTGCAAATTTTTGAATTACAGTGAATCAAGGTTAAAAAAAATTCAAATTTAAAAATTTAAAAATAAGTACGAAATTTATAGGTTGAAATTTTGATGATTTATTGTGTCAATTGTGGTGCTAGGATTGAGCTTTGTGAACCCACTTTGAGTGACCAACCATTGGAGGAAGCCATAGAAATTGACTAGCTCATTTGGATTGGTAAGTTCATGCCTTAATTATGGTGTGAATTTGATTGTTTGGTTGATGTTCATTGACTAGTGTGGATTGGTTGTTGGGTACCCTTGTGTAGGTTGTTTGGTACCCTTGTGTAGGTGAGTATCTGTAAGATTGCTGATTGACAAGATAGCCTGATTGATTGTGCAAATTGGTGGTGAACAAAGGTTGAATTGAAGCAAATTGAGATAAGCCTTCGGACCTTGGGAATTTATCTCTTTATTGTTCCACCAAGCCCTGAATGGGTAGTGGTTGTTGCTAGCGTATGTAAATGCAATAAAGTAGTCTAATACTTTGACATACGTATGTATATGCACTGGGTGTGGCATAGGGTGGTGTTTCCCTATGTTTTGTATGTTGCTTGACGATGCGTAATTCATACTTGGTAATTTAGCTGACCATTAGGAGTATATGCATCTGAGTATAGTTAGGACCAATGGCGGACGCATAAATTATTGTTTATGTGTGCACATTTAATGATGGGGGTTCGGGGGCAGTGCCCCCAAAAAAATTTTTATAATTTTTTTTCATCATTGTGAGGGAGTTAGTTGATCAGTTCTGGGGGTGTGATTGCTGTTTTGAGGCTTAAAGGGGGCTTTGTTCTGACTTTGGTTGAGTGAAACCATTGTCATGGTAGTTTTGGCTTCAAGAAGCCATTTTTAGTGGTAAAGGGCAAAGCTTGAAGTGCATATTCGTATTTGGGAGGTGGCAGAATCTTGGTGCTTTGTAGGAATCCTAAGCCGTGTCATTTTCGTAGTTTTAAACCTAAGAGGTATACCATGATCATAGCTTTTGTATTTTGCATGGTTTAAGCTTGTTAATCCATTAAAAGGTGTAATTTGAACCATTTGAGTTAAGGACTGTGATTCCGGGTCATAAACATGTTAATGAACATCTATTGAGGAGTCTTCGAACTCCAGATAACGTTGGACCCTTTAAAAATGGGATTATGCATATGTCAGTTTGAATTTTGCACTCTGTTGGAGAAGTATTCGAATATTTTTCGTGTAGTATTCGAATACTTGTCCACTGGTAGTCAAATACTCCTTGCTGGAGTATTGAGATACTTTCTGGGAAGAAAAGTATTCAAATACCTTTGATTAAGTATTTGAATACTGGGTAGTATTCGAATACTGGTGTGTTTGTATTCAGATACCTGGTGGTATTGGGATACTGGGGGAAAAGTATTCGAATACTTGATTGAAAGTAATCGAATACTTTCTGGAGACTTAGAGTATGTGAGAGATATACAATAGGGTGATTCTGTGGGTGGGTGCAAGTGGCATCGTGCACTAAATGTAGGCAATAGACGTATGTAAGTCCCGCGTTTCTCTGGCCAGTAGATAGTTGACACACATGACATGATTATATGCTGCATTGCACTGATTTTGGAACTTATATTGTTAAATTGCTTTTGAACTTATATTGCACATGTAAGTGAGCTTAGGGTGGAGAAATCCTTGAGGACCATTTGTCTTACTGAAATTTCTTTTTAGAGATCTCATCCCACGTTTGGAGCACCATTTTCATGTTCAGGTAATACTGGGGTTGAGACCTCGGGCGGCAGGAGGCCAGAGCTGAGCTTATGATTTTATGATGATTTGCTGGATGCTGACATGCTTTACATTTACTATCTTGATTTGATGTGAGACTTTGTTGGGCTTTGTTTCCTTATTTGGTGAGCATGGGGACTATCCATGCCACATTTATGATGTTATGATTTTAGTTTGGTGTTGTATAAACTATCAAGATTATGTCTGGTCTACCTGTTGTAGTTCCGTGATTTTTATATACACACTATCTAAATTATGAGCTATTTCAGTTAGTTGTTTATTTGCAATTTACATATAGGCAATGTTTTGAAAAATGATTTAATAATCAACTTGGCCAATGATAATGACGTCATAATTGAAAGTAAAAAGTTATTCCGCAATTTAAATTAAGCGTTTCTAAATACGATGACATGATAATAAATCGGGTATACATAGGGTGTTACAGTTAGCATGTAGAGTAATCGATTACCACCTGTCAGAATGACCAGAAATAGTTTTAATGTGTGGGAAGACTCCCATTTGGGTATGAGGCCCTAGGATGTCTGTATTATTGTTGGGAAACATTAATGCTTTAAATAGTGAGACTTAATACTTGATAATTATGAATTAGAAAGGATGTAAATGAAAGAGAAAATGTTGCATAATGATTATGAACTCAAGACTTCTGAATATTAAATTATGCATTCATAAAAAATAGATTGCAATTGATGTGTGGTGAGACTGTTGGATTGTTTGTTTTTACCGAGCCATTGGGTAGAGATTTTGGCACTATAGGTAAGCTTCTGGTCCTCGGATTTAATCTGTTCCTTGTTCCACCGACCTCCATGGGAGGGTGATTTATATGCATGGTATGCTTTTATGAAAATGATATATGCATTGATATATGCCTGAGATATGTCGATATACCTGTTGATGTAGTGTATGAATGTGATGTTAGTACTTGTAATAAGACCAGGCAGCAACCTTGGTGTGCAAGGCATGAGGCAGCATCCCTCATGTTTGGTAGGTAGCAGACGTGCATAAACCCTATCATGTTTCCTGGCTAGTTGAACTGCACTTGCATACATCACATGAGATATGAGTTGTAGTATTTGACTCGTTGAACTTATATATATACTTGTAAGTGAGCTTGGGGCAGAAGATTCCTATAGGACCCATTGTCTTATTGAGATTTCTTGTTAGAAATCTCACCCCGTGCTGGAGCACATTTTCAGGTACAGGTACCCATGAGGTTGATACCTCTGGTGGGAGGAGGCCAGAGTTGAGTTGATTGATGCATGGCTACTGTTTCTCGCTATATCACATGATTATGCATGCTTTACATTTTATGGCTATTGTATTTGAGACTGGATGACTATGTTGTTTTATTTGATGAGCATGAGGGTTGTCCATACCACATGATGTTTAGCCATGTTTGATATACTTGAGTTGTATAATGTATCAGGATATTGTACGGTCTATGTGTTGTAGTTCCGCGTCTGATACAAATTTATGATATGAGGATATTCAGTAAAGTTATTATTGCAATTTACATACAGGCATTATTTTGAAAATGAATAAGTATTCAACTTGGTTAATAATGATGACGTCATAATTGTAAACAAAAAGTTAGCTTCCGCATTTATTTAGTTTCACGCCGACTCCAGTATATGTATGTTTAATATGCGAGTGCACACGAGGTGTTACAGATGTCATCCTTGTACCCAATGAAAATACACTTATCAGATTTAGTGTCAAGCTTGCTTCTACTCTCCTTGAGCACATGCACATATGCTTGACAGCCAAACACCCAAACACTCTGACAAAATCTTTATACAAACTTGTATAGTTCGAATATTAAACTTTCCTTTTAAATTATCGCTTTCTTTTGTACCTCCAACAAGAAGTTTAAATTAATAGGTCATTCATAATACATATATTTATGCATTTTCAACAAATCAAAATAACAATTAAACATTATAACGTACAATTAAATATGAAATAATTATAACAACCATGAAGAAGAAAGAAAAGTGTATAACAAACAATAATTAACATAGTAACAATATAACACACTAAAATCTAAATAGCTTTGGCAACAGTAATCAATCTAAGCTCCGAATGAGGAAATGAAACCTTTCACTAACCCTATCATTTGTTTTGCTTTGGATGTTTCGTAACACTCTATCCCATGATAACCTTCTTCCTCGAAGTCACTCACCACTTGCACACCCTTTTCCTCCATCAACTTCACAAGCTCCTTACCACGGTCCACAAGTGGGTCCTCACCATTTCCACTCACCAATACCCTCCACCCAAGCTCTTTGATCTTATCAAGTTTGTCAAGACAATTCTCAGCCCTTAGATTGGAAAACTCATGATCACGGTCAACTCCAATTGGAAGTGCAAGCTCCCACATCAAATCAGTAACACACAATGGAAGAAAGGATCATTCTCAAGCCTCAACTCTGACTCAGTCCTCTTGGTCCCACCAAAGAATGGTTGGCGCAATATCAGCCCTTGGATCTTCAATGGTTCAAGATGATCTACCTCTTGTGCTGCACGTAGACCTGCATGGTAGGCAATAGTAGCCCCAGCACTATTCCCCATCAAATAACAACTAGAATAGTCAACATATGAGTCAACCACTCATCTTGGCTACTTCTGATCCAAACCAACGCTTCCATGGCATCATCATATGCCGCCGGCAACCGATGTTCTGGCGCGAGGCGGTATTCAACGGAGGCAACGACGGCTCCGATGGTGTCTGCCATTTCTAAGCACAAGTCATGGAACATGGTGGAAGATGCACTTAATAAGATAAAGCCGCTACCATGGAAGAAAACAATGAGAGGTAGCTTATCGTTTTGGTTGGAAGTGGAACCATGATTTGGAATTGCTTTTTGGGGTAGGAATAATCGAATCCAGGTGTTGTTTGATTGGTTGATGGGAACATCTTTAGTGAGAACAGGAACAGGAAGAGTACTGGTGTCTAAAG
>JAVKPL010006649.1:0-26655 GCA_032173675.1 Gastrolobium villosum | reverse complement strand
AGTTGTGTGTTACTTCTCCATTGGAGAACGTCGCCTGTCGAGCAGACTCGGGTTCCTCAATCTGTTCTTGTGGATCTTGCACTTCTTCAAGATCAATCTTACTCCCACTGCCTCCTTGAGAGATCAAATCCTTCTCAAGGAACTCCGCATTCTTTGAAACAAACACTTTGTGTTCTTCCATGGAGTAGAAGTAGTATCCCTTAGTACCTTTAGGATACCCCACAAATAGACATTTAGTACTCTTAGCACTAAGTTTGTCTGATGTCAACGATTTGACATAAGCTGGCGATCCCCATACCCTGAGGTAACTCAGGTTACCACTCCATATCTCATATGGTATAGTCTGAACAGATTTAGACGGTACCCTATTTAGAAGGTATGCCGCTGTGTCTAAGGCATATCCCCAAAACGATTTTGGAAGTTGAGTCTCACTCATCATAGACCTAACCATGTCTAACAAGGTCCTGTTTCTCCTTTCGGAGACACCGTTTTGGTGTGGTGTGTAAGGAGCGGTAAATTATGAGAGAATTCCATTTTCTCTCAGATAACCCTGAAACTCGTGGCTCAAATATTCACCACCACGATCTGATCGTAATGTCTTAATCATCTTGCCACGCTGTTTCTCCACTTCATTCCTAAACTCTTTGAACTTTTCAAAAGCTTCAGATTTATATCTCATTAGGTATATATACCCAAATCTTGATTTGTCATCTGTAAAGGTAATGAAATAAGAATATCCACCTCTAGCCTCAATAGACATTGGGCCACATACATCAGTATGAATGAGTTCTAATAACTCACTAGCCCTATGACTCTCAAGCCCTTTGGGCTTTTGTTGAATCATTTTCCCAGCTAGACAAGATTCACACTGTCCATAGGATTCCAAATCCATAGAGTCCAGGTATCCATCTCTATGCATCCTAGACAATCTTGTTTCATTTATGTGCCCTAGTCTACAGTGCCAAAGATAAGATTGATTATCCGTCCTAGGTCGTTTCACATCTATATTGAGCACTTCATTTCCCATTTCCAACACATACAATCCATTTATTAAAGAAGCAGTACCGTAAACCATATCATTCAAGATGATAGAAAAAGTACCATTCCTAATACTGAAAGTATATCCATCTTGTTCTAAACAAGAAATTGAAATAATGTTTCTAGAAATTTGCGGAACATAAAGACAATTATTCAAATGCAATAAAAGGCCCGTAGGCAAAATAAGGTCAGCATCTCCAACTGAATGAGCAGCAACTCTTGCTCCATTACCAACGCGGAGATCCACCTCGTTTCTATCCAATCTCCTTGGGCTCCTAAGTACCTGCAACATATTGCAGATATGAGAACCACATCCGGTATCCAATACCCATGCAGATGGAATAGCATAAGAATAATTTATCTCAATCATGAAAATACCTGAGGCAGAAGCATCACCATGCTTCTTGTCCTTCACATTGTTCAGGTAGTCTGGACAATTCCTCTTCCAGTGGCCTTTCTTGCCACAATGGAAGCACTCAGCATCACCCTTGTCCTTAGGTGCCTTCTTACCCTTCTTCTTGCCCTTCTTCTTCTTGGATTTTCCTTTGGGCTTAAGGGGGTCACCTTTTGCAGGCTCCTTACCCTTTCCCTTGGCCTTGCTAGGCCCACCAATCAAAAGAGCCTGTGTCCTATCCTTCTTGATAGACACTTCAGCTGTTGTTAACATGCTTAACAACTCAGGCAAGCTCACTTGCATCCCATGCATATTGTAATTCATGATGAATTGACTGAAGGAAGGTGGAAGTGAGGTGAGGACTAAGTCATTACTTAGCTCGGCATCCATGATGAAGCCTAGGTTTCCTAGCTTCTCAATCAGCCCGATCATCTTGAGAACATGGCTGCCAACAGACATGCTCTCAGTCGTCCTACAAGAGAACAGTTCTCTTGAGGCCTCATACCTCTCATGCCTGCCTTTAATATCATACAACTCCTTGAGATGTACGATAATAGAGGGAGCATCCATATGCTCATGCTGCTTTTGCAGTTCAGGCGACATGGATGCCAACATGATGCATACTGCCATTACATTGTCATCCAAGTGCTGTTGATGGGTTACGAAATCAAATTCCGCAAACCCTTCTTCCCCTTCCCGTGGAGCTACGGGTATTACAGCATCTAAAACGTAGGCAATCTTTTCGGCCCTTAGAACTATTCTTAGGTTCCGATACCAATCCATAAAATTCGAACCGGTCAGTTTATTCGTATCGAGTATTGAACGCAGTGACAGTGGATTAGTCATACTATAAGCTGAAAAGGATGTAAAGATAGTTTTAGTTAATATACGGTTATGTAGTTAAAAGCAAATTATTAAAGACTTGAAATAATTTGCCCCTCCCACTATTTTATCTAAGTCAATGACCCTTTCTTTTGACTTAGGGTTAATCTACTTTAGATTTTACCTTAGTGGGATTAAGAGTGCGATTATTTATTTTAACCTCCATTTGAGACCGCAAGATTAATTTAAATAAAGGGTTGATCTTTATCAACAGTATCTCATACCCTCTCTTAACATTAGGTTGACAACTCTTTGTCACTTAGTGGTGCATCTCATGCAACCAACCTAGCACCATTACCCTAAGCACATAAGCCCGGTTGTGCCTGCAACTTATGTCTTAGTTAAGCATTAAACCAGCACCCTAAGTGTCTTACACTTCAAACACTACTTTAGCCCAACGAAATAGTGGGTCCCAACTGAGTTGTGGAGCACCACTATGTAGAAGAGTTTTGAGTAGCATTGGTGGTGGGAGGTAATCATATGCTTAATTATTTATTCCTTTTAAGGGTTCCTTTTATCTTGGGGTTAATTAGGTCCCATCAAACGCATATTGTAAGTTATCATGCTAGTCGTTACCTATGTCAAACATCTATCGGTATACACTAGTCGCTATTGGACAAACATAATAACCATACAAAATGCGGTTTGCCCAATTTATGCATACTAGACGTTCTAATCATACATGCATATAAACAGTTTATATTGAGATAGCCATGGTGCTCGCGCTTTTGTCCTTTTTGCTTCTTTAAGCAACGGCCGCTTGTCGTCTATACGCCACTAGCCTATTTCTCTAATTACAAATAATTAAAGAAACTCCATAACATTTTGGAGGAACAAAATTACAAAATTTAAATTACAAATACACTTGTAAATTAAAATGCGCGATTACACATAAATTTAAAATTCAAAAAAATTCAAATCCGGGCCCCATGACCATCCCCTTCCTGTTTATACCTGAAAAGTTCAAAACTTGCAAACACAAACATTATATTATCACATAACATTTTCACATGTATTTTGACATTTAACATTTAAACATCAAAATAACATCAAGATTCATAATCTTAAATTTCTCATTGGCCGAATTTAAAAACAATTTCAATTCAAATTTTGTTAATTCTTTCTTAAAGAAAACAAAATTAAACCATGCATGTAGCCATAGATCTCCACATGGCCGAATCATATAGGTAACTATATGATAAATTTTGTCTCAAAATTTCATGCATATAAACATGACACAATTCATGGAGAAAAATAAGAAATCATTCAAGGCACTCTTAGTACCCTCCATGGCCGAATCTTCCTTTTCAAAAATGGTGTTCCTTTTAAAACTTTCATAAAGAAAAAGAAACTAAACCATGATGCATAATGTTTTATGAACACAGAATCAAATTTTCATGTTCATAAAAACAAAAACTTTAACACTTTAAAGGATTTGTGATTCAAAATCCACATGCAGAATTTAAACTTTAACCCTTTAAAGATTTTTGACCGTGAAAGACTCTTTTCACATACAAGGTACCATCACCCGTCGATGGTAAAGCAACCGGGCTCTGATACCACTTGAAAGTAAACTGGCCTTTGAAGGCCGATGCATGTAAGGTGTAAAACAAAAATTTTGCTGCGGAACATACATGCACTCATAGATTCATGCTTTAAGACAGCATGATGTTACCTTGTTTTGGCCTGATCAGTCAGGGAGATGAGATGTCAGGCTTGAAGGGTTCAAACCCTCTAATGGTGATCCACACCACCGTTCGTCTATGATGCAAGAACTCTTTCTTGAAAGCCACTAGATGAACACCACAATGAGGCTTGCTATGCGCACAAGTGGTGAAGGTGGAGGCTAGGTATTCTGTTTGGAAAGGTGTACTGAGCTACCCTACAGAATGGTGCATAGATGGAGGAGAGTTGGCTTGGTTTTTAATGAGACCTAAGGTGAGGAACATGTCATATTTATGCGCACCCTTTTGAGAGGAGGAGGGAATTCAATCATTCAAAATGAAAACAAACTTTCAAATTTCTTTGAAAGTTGCGCATGAAACAGTGTGATAAGGTGGAGCTGTTGCAAAACTAACTTTGCCAACAACCTCCAATCTTATCCACATGAATTTAAATTCAAATTAATTTAAACTTAAATTCATAAACTATCATATAGTATATAGTTCTCATGCGCATAATTCAGCCCTAGAAAGGGTCCAAATACATTGAGCAGTTGCATTCAAAATTTGAATCAACTCACCCACTGATTCCCTCAACCACCAAATCTGAATGGAGGTTTGTTTTAAGTGATAAGATAACACTCTTATCACCTAAAAGTGGCGCACCAAACAGCCTAGGGAGAGCCTCCAAAGATGCTTCTTCATCCAAGGAATATGCTCCAATAAGATCCTGTCTTATCCTTTTGTTATGAAACAACTTTTCAAAACCAATTCAAATTCGAATTCAAACACTTGAATTCAAACGTTCAAACATTCAAATTCAAAATTCAAAATTCAAAATTTCAAATTTCAAATTCAAAATTCGAATTTCAAAGTTCAAATTCAAATTCAAATTTCAAAATTCAAATTTCAAATTTCAAATTCAAAATTCGAATTTCAAAATTCAAATTCTAAATTCAAATTTCAAAATTCAAATTTCAAATTCAAAATTTGAAATTCAAATATTTGATTATTAATTTAACTAATTAAATTAATTAGTAATGGCTTGGACTATCCAAGCCCATTACTAAACTCCATGCACCACCCACCCATTTAGGTGGGCTTCCAAACAGCTTCTTGGGCTAATAACATTATTAGGCCCAATACCTTTAAAGCTAGTCCATCATGACTACAAGGTGTTAGTGTGTGACCCATTAGGTCCAACTTAGCTACTGACATAACTGGGCTTGGGCCCAACAAGCCCAAAACCCAATTAATGATAACACAGAGCACTAGCAATGCTTTGTTGCCCCAGAACTAGTCAGATTAATGACTTGATCAACCTATTGCACATATTTGGTTACTGTATGTATTTCCCTTCGTCTCGGTTATCTTCCCATTAACCTAGGGTAAGGAAATGTATCAACCCCTGCGGTTTAGGGTAAGCTTTATTCGAAATAGGGAATCTTCAATTTACTGACTCTAAAGGCAGATCATCTCATGATCTCTTTTACTATGCATAGATTCCCGAGTCCCTGTAAATGTCATCCTGATTTCCCCGGTTTACAGATAACCTAATCTCTCACAGAGATTTGACGAATTCCTTCAGCTCATTACCCTAGCCCTGTGCCCTTTAAGGACACGCCCAACAGTATACCTATGAGTCTCCATGTTTCAGGCAGACGAGGTATACAATCAAAACATGCCTTCAAGAACACAGTCTAGGTAATAACTTCTGGTCTAAGGAAAGACACACCCAAACATAAAGAGATTACTCTAATGACACTATCTGTGAGATTTCCTCATAGAGTCTCTTTTTGGGTCTGTTCAGTGCGAGCTATACTCTTATAGGTCCACCCACGACTTTAGCTAAGATATCTCCATATCTGCAGCTCATGAGGTCTTTACCTTGTATCCATATACAAGTAGATAAGTCGTACTAGTCTTTACCCGAGATCACTGATCCCCAAACTCAGTGTCTCTAGACTAGGAACATATAATTAGGAATAGACATGCAATATCCTTGAATCCTCATGATCGTGATCTCATCACCGATACTCAAGAGATACCTGTTCTATTCCAAGGGGTTTATCCAGTTCATTCATATAATATTAACAGTAATATCGAGACACAATATGAAACTGAATAAATAGTGCTTACATTTATTTGTAACAAACAAAGTTCTACATCTAGTGTCCTTTATTTAATCGAAAGATTGTCTCTAGGACACCCATATGCTAACAACTCTCCCCACCAAAAATGGAATTTTGTCCGCAAAATTAGACTTACTTAATTAAAAAGTTCAGGATATCGATTCCGAATGTCGGCTTCACGCTCCCAAGTGGCTTCATATTACGATTTATTGTTCTACAACACTTTCATCAACGGTATCCCCTTGGAACAGAGTTGTTTAACTGACCTCTCGAGAATTTGGAACGGTTGAACATGATACGTTAAGTTTTATCCCAACTCCACTTCTTCTGGTTGTAATACATGGGATGGATAAGAGAGATATCTTCTCAATTGCGACACGTGAAATACGTTATGAATCCCTGACAAATTAGGCGGTAACGCCAAGCGATAAGCTGATTCACCAATCCTGTCTAAGATAAGATATGGTCCCAAGTACCGCGGACTTAACTTCTTTACTCCCATTCTCCTACCGAGTCCAGATATGGGTGTGATTCTCAAAAACACGTGGTCTCCCACTTTAAACGATAAGGGCTTATGCCGATTGTCATAGTAACTTTTCTGTCTCGCCTGGGCCCTCTGCATATTTTCTTTGATCCTCTGTACTTGTTCATAAGTTTCTTGAATCATATCAGGCCCCAAAATACTCCGCTCACCAACTTCTACCTAACATAACGGGGATCTGCATTTCCTCTTGTATAGAGCTTCATATGGAGCCATTCTGATGCTGGAATGATAACTGTTATTGTATGCAAACTCCACCAAAGGAAGATACTTGTCCCAACTGCCTCCTTGATATAAGATACAGGCCCGCAACATATCCTCTAGAACCTGAATATTGCGTTCTGTCTGACCATCGGTTTGCGGATGATAAGCAGTGCTTAACCTCGACTGGGTTCCGAGAGCTCGCTGAAAAGACTCCCAAAACTTAGAGGTGAACTTGGGATCACGATCACTAACAATACTGGTGGGAACTCCATGCAACTTCACAATCTCTCAAAGATAAATTCGGGCAAGCTTTTCTGTATTATTTGTCGTTCGGACACTCAGGAAATGAGCTGATTTTGTCAATCGATCAACAATTACCCAGATGGCATCAAATCATTCTCGCGTCCGAGGAAGTCCGACTACAAAGTCCATGGCAATACTATCCCATTTCCATTCGGGAATCTCCAGAGGTTGAAGAAGTCCCGAAGGTTTTTGATGTTCATACTTCACCTTCTGACATGTTAGGCACCAAGCTACATACTCCGCAATATCATGTTTCATACCCGGCCACCAGAACGAAGTCTTCAAGTCATGATACATTTTAGTGGATCCAGGATGAACGGTATAATTACCCTTATGGGCCTCTTGCAAAAATTCCTGCTTCAGTTCGTCATTCGGTACTACTAACCAACCTTGGAATCTCAACATTTCATTTTCATCCCATACGACATCTTGGAAACCAGCCAAATCATGGACTAGTTCCTCATCTCTTTGAGCCCTCTTGATTCTATGGAGTAACTTATTCTCTATTCTGATACTGCCCAACCTTATGCCACGCCTTCTCCTGACAACAGAAAAGTTCATATCTCGAAAAGCTTATAGTAATTTGAGTTCTTCCATCATCAGAGTTGCAGTGTGGAGAGTCTTCCGACTCAAAGCGTCGGCTACCACATTTGCCTTGCCTGAGTGGTATTTCAGTTCAAACTCATAGACTTTCTAGAATTCCATCCACCGTCGTTGCCTTATGTTTAGCTCATTCTGATTAAACAAGTACTTCAGACTCTTGTGATCGCTGAAAACATCAAACTGTGAGCCATACAAATAATGTCTCCAGATTTTTAGGGCAAACACTATAGCTGCTAACTCCAGATAATGAGTAGGATGATTTTCTTCGTGAGACTTCAATTGTCGTGAGGCATAAGCTACGACCATACGATCTTGCATCAACACACATCCAAGTCCTTTCAGGGACGCATCACAGTACACTTCAAACTTTCTAGTTGGGTCCAGAATAGTAAGCACCGGAGCACTTGTCAATCTACCTTTTAACTCCAAGAAGCATTCTTCACAAGCGTCAGTCCACTCAAAAAGCATGTCCTTCCGAGTGAGACGGGTGAGAGGTTGTACTAACTGAGAGAAGTTTTGGATAAACCTACGATAATAGCCTGCAAGTCCCAAGAAACTCCGCACTTCAGCGACGGTATTGGGTCGTTCCCAATTCATTACTGCTTCAACCTTGTTGGGATTCGCAGCAATACCTTCTGCTGAAATGATGTGGCCCAGAAACTGGACTTCACTTAGCCAGAACTCACACTTCGACCACTTTGCATACAACTGTTTCTCCTTTAGGATTTGTAAAATGGTCCTCAAATGTTCCGCATGTAGTTCTTCATTGGAGGAATAAATCAGGATCTCATCGATAAACACAATAACAAATTGATCCAAGAATGGGCGGAAGATACGGTTCATATAGTCCATGAATACCGCCGGAGCGTTAGTAAGTCCGAAAAGCTATTTTCGGAATGTCCTCCGGTTTGACCCGGATTTGATGGTATCCCGATCGCAAGTCTATTTTGGAAAATACTCTGGCACCTCTCAGTTGGTCCATCAAATCATCAATCCTAAGTAGCGGATACTTATTCTTCACTGTCACTTTTTTCAGTTGACGGTAATCCACACACAAACGCAGACTAACATCCTTCTTCTTAATAAGAATGGCTGGAGCAACCCACGGAGAAGTACAGGGTCTGATGAATTCTTTTGACCGTAGTTCTTCTATTTGCTTCTTCAGCTCCCGTAGTTCCAAAGGTGCCATACGGTATGGAGCAATGGAAATAGGTCCAACTCCAGGAAGAAGTTCAATGGGAAACTCTATTTCCTGATGAGGAGGTAATCGAGGAATTTCGTCGGGAAACACCTCGAATTCATTAACAACAGGGATATTTTGAATTTGAGTATCAACCGTACTCTCAGACTCAATAAGCAACAGGTACCCTTCAGCTCCCCGAAGGAGCTCTTTCCTAATTTGTAACAAAGAAATAGTAGCAAAAGACTGAAAATTACCATCTTTCGAAGGAACAATGACCTTCCCTGCTTAATAGTTCAAGGTTATTCCGTTTTCAGCCAACAGTCCATACCGATAATCACCTGAAGACTGAATACCGGTAGAACCACTAAATTTACTGTATAAGTGTTTCCTTCAAATTGCACAATACAACCCCTGCTGATTTCTGATGCAGCACAAGATCCTCCAGTAGGAGTACTGATTTGCAACTAATAAGGTAACGAAGCCGGGGTGAGACTTAGTCTCATAGCAGTGTGCCCCGCAATAAAAGAACCTGATGCTCCAGAATCAAAAATAACAGAAAGAGGATAGCCATCCAGAATTACATTACCTCGGATTAGATTTGGATACTTCTGAGCTTCATTTGCATCAAGGGTGAACACCCGAGCTAGAGTAGGAGGCTGTTTAGGATTCTGTGGGCAATCAGAAACAAAGTGTCCCGACTGTCCACACCCGTAGCATAGTTGTTCCCACGTCGGAAAATTCCAGGATGATTCTTTCCACAAGTAGCACAAGCATTGGGCCCCTTTCGTCCGACTGAAGATTGTCCAAGGCCATTATTCCTCTTGAAATTACCAGTCCGAGCTTACAATTGCGGACCCTTGCCCCTATTCATGCCAGTAATCTTTCTGAAGAACCGGCCAACTTTGCTACCTCCCTGTGATTTCATTGGCTGTTTAGACAGATTCTGTAACATCACGCATAATTAGTAAAATACATAAGTACTATATGTTATAGGTACAGGTGTAGATTTCGGATTTATGGTTTATGTGTGATGGCTTGCGAATTGTTGATCTTTATCCTTGGATGAGACTAAGGTAAGTATTTAAATTAAATCATAGGAGGATACATGTGTAGACATGTGAATTTAATCATATGAGTAATGTGAGTGTGTGTTAGAAGGCTTTAGTATTTATTGGACTTTGGTAGTGGGCTAGTGTGTGTGTGGACTTGTCACTTTTGAACTTATGTGATTGGATTCTTTGTGTGTGTGGCCAATGGCCCAAGGATGACTTTTGGACCTAACTTATTTCAGCCCAAAGTTGTAACCATTCTTATTTCCCTAAGCCTTGTCCAACAAGGTTGTTTGTGTACCAAGGAACCTTCACTTGACTTGATGTATTCTCTCACTCATTCATGCGCACAAGAGGTGGAAAATACTTAGAAAAAATCTGCCAATTTCCCTCTTGTTTGACCGCCACCTCACTTTGCTTATGCACACTTGATTTCAACTTCATTGCATGGAAGACACATGTACCATTTAGCATGATTTTAGGCTGCATTCTTCTCCTTTTAGGCGCACATGGAGGTGTCTTGGAGCAGATTTTTCTATGACACAAAACTGCATAACTTGTTGACTTGGAGAACCACCTTACACCTTCCATCATGAGGCTGCAATGTGCAGATTTTTGCATGCTTTTGGCAGTCCATCATGAGCCAAATCTGACCTTGTTTCCACATGCAACCAAAGAAGGATTTTGGGCTGCATTTCACCCCATCATGTGCGCACAAGGCTGCATCAAACCAGATTTTTTGGGCTGCCACATAGTTGTCTTGCTTGTTGACTTAGTGAACCTCCTACATGTGCTCATGATGCACCTCCTCCACTCCACCCTATGCGCATAGCTTGGTCATTTGTGTGAAAAATTCTGACTTATAACACTCATTCAGATCTGAACACATCCTCCTCACCTCCTTGCATGTGCATAGAGTACTTTAGAAGCAACCTTGTGTGCAGCCCCACTTCTTCAAGCAACCAGAATTTTCCATGATGTTTAATCATTGCAACCTTCCCCTCACTTCTCCTTAAGTATGCGCACACTAGAAGGCTTCCTCACCTTGCACAAGTGCAGCCAAGTTCCTCCCTCATTCCCTCACTCTCCTAGCCGAACCTACAAGCATTCTTGGAGCAAGAAAGACCAAGCCAACTCCCTCCTTCCCTCATCATCAAACCGTGGCCTAGACACAAGTGAAGTGTGAGTTTCTCCTCTTTTCCCTCTCACTGTCCAGCCTTGTTCCTCAACCTTGAAGCTGTCCTAGATTGTTTCTCCTCATCCTTGATTGCGCATAGATCTTCTCCTAGGAAGTGTGGACTTGTTGTGAAGTAGAGCTAGAAAGGGTGTGGTGAAGTGTGTGCTACAAGAGGTAAGCCTTGAACTTAGAACGCTTTCATTGTGTAACCATGTATGTGTGCTTGAATGTCTCCTTGATTATGTGTGGTTTTGGACTCAAGAATGAGCATGGTAAAAGTAGAATGGTGGAGCTATTTCTTGATGATTTGTATGCTTAAGTTATGGAATGGAAGTCTCATGATCATGCTTAAGTTAATGCCCACTGTTTTGAGGAATATATATGTCACTGTTTTTATATGAATATGCCACTGTTTCCCTATGAATGTGCCACTGTTTTGAAGATGAAATGCTCACTGTTTCGGTTCCTCAAAATAGTCAATTTGATGCCACTGTTTCTGCACACTTATGCCACTGTTTTAGTGCTCCACATGCCACTGTTTCTGCATAAAAACACTCACTGTTTTAGTCATCATATGCCACTGTTTTATGCATAAAATGCCACTGTTTTAGTCCATAATATGCCACTGTTTTATGCATAAAATGCCACTGTTTTAGTCCATAATATGCCACTGTTTTATGCATAAAATGCCACTGTTTTAGTCCATAATATGCCACTGTTTTATGCATAAAATGCCACTGTTTTAGTCCATAATATGCCACTGTTTTATGCATAAAATGCCACTGTTTTAGTCCATAATATGCCACTGTTTTATGCATAAAATTCCACTGTTTTAGTCCATAATATGCCACTGATTTATGCATAAAATGCCACTGTTTTAGTCCATAATATGCCACTGTTTCAATGTCCAAAAACCATGATTTATGCTACTGTTTTAATGCTCAAAAATGTACCATTCATGCCACTGTTTTGATGCATAAACATCACTACTCATGCCACTGTTTGATGTCACTGTTTCTGCCACTGTTGATGTCCAAAGAGCCACTGTTTCTGTTTTAAAATAGTCACTGTTTCTGCTGTATGTTTACTGTTTTCCTGTGTAAAACGTCACTGTTTCTGTCCACTGTTTTTTAGGAAAATACCACTGTTTTCTGCTCACTATTTTAAAGAACAACTCACTGTTTCTGCTCACTGTTTTAAGCACAAACGTCACTGTTTTCTGCTGTAAAAATGCTGTTGAATGCTCACTGTTTTGCTGCTGTAAAACACTGCTGTATGCTCACTGTTTTCCACTGTAAGACACTGTTGTATGCTCACTGTTTCTGCTGTAAATAGCCACTGTAAATGATTGGTTGTAATTGATTTAGGTGAGCTTAAGAAGTGAGATACTTCGCTGCTGTTTGGTAATATTTAAGGCACGCAAAGGTAAGTGTCAGGCGATATTGCCTAATGTGACTATTGACTACTGGTATAAAATTGTGACATGATGCTCCATATGCCGTAAAAATATTATGTTCCATTATGATGAAAGGAAACTGCCAAAAATGTGCCGTGATGGCTATATGATTATGAGGTAAAGACGTTATGTGGCAGCATAACGTATATGAAAGGTATATAAGCATGCATCTTACATCATACCGCATTTTTACGCTTTGTGTGTGAAAGCATAGCATGACATGCATGTATCAAGATCATATAGGCCTTGTTTTGGAATAGTTATGTACAGGACCATGTGTTTGAGCAAGCATCATATAGGCATCCCCAAGGTACCAGGGTATGGGACACTTGGCATCAGTCCGCATAGGCCCACAGTTGGAATCCACATGGAGCTCAGGTGCCAAGGGTATATTTGATTCCACTGTGAAGTGCGCGCACGACGGTGCTAAAAGCGCAAAGGAAAGGCGTTATATACGCAATATATGAATATGATGAAAAGGAAAAAGGAAAAGGAACAAGGATATGTTGAAGTGACTGTTTATGATTTTGTGCCTAGTTAATACTGTTATATTACTGGTTTTGTTGCCACACTACTGGGATTATTCTCACCCCTTCGGGGCTGCTATTTTCCTAAATGGCAGGAGGACATAAAAGCACATGAAGACGTGATGTTTGCTGTTGCTTGCTGATGAATGGACTTGTACTGTTGCTGTTTGTTTGATTGGATGACTGTAATGCTTAATATTTTGGCACTCTTGGATGACTGTAGACTCTATCATCTCTATTTTACCTTGAACGTTTATGAACAGCGGCTGTTTTGGAAAACCTTTATGAAAAGAATTTAAGTGCTAAAATTTTTACAGTGCACCTTACGGGTGATGTTTTTTTATGAGCAAATGAACTTTGATTTACTATTATTTTATATGCACGCGAAGCCCCAAACGTGCTCTTTCTAAATCACTTGAAACATTTTTTTTCATCCAAACAGAAGTGATAAGAATTGTGGAAACGTGTTTCGGATTTGACATAAGAATCTTTGTTAGCTCATGTGACGTTAACGACTCTAATTCCGCTTAGCAAACGACTCTCTTGGATGCATACAAGGGAGGGCGTTACACTAATTGGTATCAGAGCAGTTTGGTCCATGGATTTGCTTGTGATTGATTGAATTGATTGTTGATTGTGTTTATCTGCTGATTGACTGTCTAAATGTGCTATAGTTTAAGTGCTTGGGTATATATTGACTAGGATAGTTAGATTGTTTAGACCTTTCTGTGATAAGACTCGGATGCATAGTTAACTTGTCCGAATTGAACCCGGGTACCTACTTGGGACTGCTGCCATGAATAACTTGCGGTGAGCCTGATCAACTCATTTCCTGATATTGTGAGTGCAGAATCATGGCAGGTGGTCGCGGTTCAACTCGGGGAAGGTCTGGCGATGCGAAAGAGGATCTTATCACTACCATTGGGGGACTGGCCACGTTTATCCAGAATATGAGCCAAGAATGGCGCGACCATAGGCAACAGAATCAGAACCAACCCCCACTGCATGAAAATGCAGAAGAAATTGCCCGTCGGAGGTTGAAAGACTTCCGCAACTTCCAACCACCTACTTTTGAGGGTGAAGACAACCCTGAGGCTGCAGCGAAGTGGCTGCAGATGATCGAGCATATTTTCGAACGCATGGCATGCCCAGAAGCGCAGAAGACTGATTACGCGTCGTACCAGCTGATGGGAGAAGCTTTAACATGGTGGACTGGTGCGAGGGCTCTGCTGAGAGCTCAGGACGTTGAACTGACGTGGGCCGTATTCAGACAAGTATTTTTGGATAAGTATTTTCCTAAGGCAATGAGAAGAATGAAACACACTGAACTGCTGTCACTGAGGCAGGATAACATGACGGTTAATGAGTACATTGCAAGATTTGGGCAGCTGATCGAGTACGCCAACTTTGACCGGAACATTTATGATGAAGAATGGCAGGTGGAGAAGTTCGAAAGCGGATTACATCCGGAAATCCGTAAACTCATTTTGACCACGGCTAATCGTACACTTCCGGAACTCATCAACCAGAGTCATCAGGCAGAAGGAATCATTAATGAGGCCAAGAACTTGAACAAGCCACCAACACAATTCCACGGAGGAAACCGAGCAGGCAGATTCTTCAGGACGGCACCTGGTAGGGGTCGAGGCAGAGGCATGCAGTTGCAGGCGCGGCCTGGAAATTTTAAGAGAAGCAATACTGTTGGTCAATCGTCAACTGGACGACAGGGTGCGACTGTTTGTGCTACATGTGGAAAGAATCACTTTGGAGTTTGTCGCAAGAACAACAATGCATGTTTCAGATGTGGCCAACAAGGACATTTTGCTTACAAATGCCCCCAGAACGCTGATCAACAGCCTACGCAAGCTCGGGTGTTCACATTGGATGCAAATGAAGCGCAGAAGTTTCCCAACCTGATCAAAGGTAATGTCACTTTAAATGGTCACCCAATTTCTGTTATCTTTGATTCTGGAGCGTCTGGCTCTTTTATGGCAAAACATACCGCTATGAGTATAGGCATCACCCCAACCCCATTACCTTATGAGTTACACATCAGCACACCTACTGGATGATCGTGCACAGCCTCAGAGATCTGCAGAGGTGTCACCTTGCAGTATGAAGGGAACACGTATACAGTTAATTTGGTGGTCCTGCCGGTATTCAACTTTGATGTGATTATCGGTATGGACTGGTTGACGGAAAACGGGATAACTTTGGACTGTCGAGCGGGGAAAGTCGTTGTTCCTGCGAAAGATGGTAATTTTCAACCTTTCTCTCTCATTTCTTTATTGCAAGTTAGAAAAGAGCTCCGCAAGGGAGCAGCAGGGTATCTCTTGTCGATCGAGGCTGAGACCTCGGTTGACAATCAAATTCAGAATGTACCTGTAGTTAGAGAATTCGAGGAGGTATTCCCGGATGAAATACCTCGATTGCCTCCTCATAGGGAAATAGAATTTTCTATCGAACTTGTTCCTGGAGTTGGACCAATCTCCATTGCTCCGTATCGCATGGCGCCTTTGGAACTTCGCGAGTTGAAGAAGCAGATAGAAGAGCTTTTGGCAAAGGAATTCATCAGACCGAGTACCTCCCCATGGGGTGCTCCAGCCATCTTGATTAAGAAGAAGGATGGAAGTTTACGTCTATGTGTAGATTACCGCCAGCTGAACAAAGTAACGGTGAAGAATAAGTATCCGCTACCGAGGATCGACGATTTGATGGACCAGCTGAGAGGAGCCAGAGTCTTTTCCAAGATAGATTTACGATCGGGATACCATCAGATCCGGGTCAAACCGGAGGATATTCCGAAAACAGCCTTTAGGACTCGTTATGGGCACTACGAATACCAGGTGATCCCATTCGGACTTACAAATGCTCCAGCGGTATTCATGGACTACATGAACCGCATCTTCCGCCCGTTCCTTGATCAGTTTGTTATTGTGTTTATCGACGACATCCTGATTTACTCAGCTAATGAAGAGCTGCACGCGGAACATCTGAGGATTGTCTTGCAAATCTTGAAGGAGAAGCAGTTGTACGCGAAATGGTCGAAGTGCGAGTTTTGGCTTAAAGAGGTCCAGTTTCTGGGCCATGTCATTTCATCAGAAGGTATCGCGGTGGACCCCAGCAAAGTTGAAGCTGTCATGAATTGGGAACGACCCAAGACTGTCACCGAAGTAAGAAGTTTCTTAGGTCTTGCTGGATATTATCGAAGGTTTATCCAGAATTTCTCTCAGATAGTGCAACCTCTTACTCGTCTCACTCGGAAGGATAAGCCTTTTGAGTGGACTGAAGCTTGTGAAGAATGTTTCTTGGAACTAAAGAGCAGATTGACAAGTGCTCCCGTACTCACGATTCCGGATCCTACTCGAAAGTTCGAAGTATACTGTGATGCGTCGCTGAAAGGACTTGGATGCGTGTTGATGCAGGATCGTATGGCGGTAGCTTATGCATCTCGACAACTAAAGCCTCACGAAGAGAATTATCCTACGCACGATTTGGAGTTAGCAGCTATAGTGTTCGCACTTAAAATCTGGAGGCACCACTTGTATGGTTCGCAGTTTGACGTGTTCAGCGATCATAAGAGTTTGAAATATTTGTTCGACCAGAAGGAGCTGAATATGCGGCAACGACGGTGGATGGAATTTCTGAAGGACTATGATTTTGAACTTAAATACCACCCAGGAAAGGCAAACGTGGTAGCTGACGCCCTGAGTAGGAAGACACTGCACACTGCAACTCTGATGATGGAAGAATTGAAATTGTTTGAGGCCTTTCGAGACTTGAACTTATCGGTAGACGAGAGAGGGAATAGCATAAGATTGGGAAATATTAAGGTGGAGAATGAATTGATCAGTAGAATTAAGGAGGCTCAGAAAGATGAAGAGTTAGTCCGTGATTTGGTTGGCAACCAAGATGTTGTAAAGGATGAAAATGATGTTTGGAGATTTCAAGGACGGCTGGTTGTGCCGAATGAAGAGTTGAAACAAGAAGTTTTACAGGAGGCTCACAAGGGTAAGTATGCAGTTCATCCTGGATCCACGAAGATGTACCATGATTTGAAGACCTCGTTTTGGTGGCCGGGTATGAAGCGTGATATTGCGGAATATGTATCTCGGTGCTTAACTTGTCAGAAGGTGAAGTACGAACATCAGAAACCGTCGGGACTCCTTCAACCTTTGGAGATTCCCGAATGGAAGTGGGACAGTATTGCGATGGATTTTGTAGTTGGACTTCCTCGGACGCGAGAAGGATATGATTCTATCTGGGTGATTGTGGATCGTTTAACGAAGTCAGCTCATTTCTTGCGTGTTAGAACCACATATGATACAGAGAGGCTTGCTAGAATTTATCTGCAGGAGATTGTGAAGCTGCATGGAGTTCCTACGAGTATTGTCAGCGATCGTGATCCCAAGTTTACATCTAAGTTCTGGGAATCCTTTCAAAGAGCATTAGGGACCCAATTGAGGTTGAGTACTGCTTATCATCCGCAGACCGATGGTCAAACGGAACGCACCATTCAAGCATTAGAGGACATGTTACGAGCATGTGTTTTGGAGTTAGGAGGCAGCTGGGATAACTATCTTTCTTTGATTGAATTCGCTTACAACAATAGTTACCATTCCAGTATTCAGATGGCACCGTATAAAGCTTTGTATGGGAGAAAATGCAGATCCCCTCTATGCTGGACGGAAGTGGGTGAGCGAAGTATGTTAGGACCCGATCTAATTCAAGAGACATCCGAACAAGTAAAGAAGATTCGAGAAAATATGCAGAGGGCTCAGGCCAGACAGAAGAGTTATTACGACAAGCGTCATAAGCCTCTATCTTTCGAAGTCGGAGACCATGTGTTCTTGAGAATCACTCCTACATCGGGACTCGGAAGGAGAATGGGAGTAAAGAAGTTAAGTCCACGGTACTTAGGACCGTATCTGATTATGGACCGGATTGGAGAGTCTGCATACCGGTTGGCTTTACCACCCAATCTGTCAGGAATTCACAATGTATTTCATGTGTCACAGCTACGGAGGTATCTCTCTGATCCATCTCACGTATTACAGCCGGAAGAAGTAGAACTAAAGGAAAATCTGACGTATCAAGTGCAACAATTCCAAATTCTTGAAAGATCCGTCAAGCGACTCCGTTCTAAAGAGGTTCCTTTGGTGAAAGTATTATGGAACAATAGATCGGCAGCTGAAGCCACTTGGGAGCGCGAGGACGACATTCAGAAACGCTATCCAGAACTGTTTAGCTCTTAAGTAAGTTTAATTTTGCGGACAAAATTCCTATTTGGTGGGGAGAGTGTAACATCCCGCATAATTAGTAAAATACATAAGTACTATATGTTATAGGTACAGGTGTAGATTTCTGTAACGCCCTCCCTTGTATGCATCCAAGAGAGTCGTTTGCTAAGCGGAATAGAGTCGTTAACGTCACATGAGCTAACAAAGCAGTATACAAATCCGTATAAAATTTTCAACACTTAAATTCTTTTCATAAAGGTTTTCCAAAATAGTCATTGTTCACAAAAGCTCAAGCTAACATAGTTATAATAAAGACTACAGTCATCCAAAAGTATCAAAATATTAATCATTACAGTTATCCAGTTTAAACAAACAGCAACAATGATAATCCACGCATCAGCAATCAACAGCATACACCATGTCTTCAAGTGCTTTTATGTCCTCCTGCCATTTAGGAAAATAGCAGCCCCGAAGGGGTGAGAATAATCCCAGTAGTGTGGCAATAAAACCAATAATATAACAATATTAACTAGGCACAAAATCATAAACAGTCACTTCAACATATCCTTGTTCCTTTTTCCTTTTCATCATATTCATATATACTGCGTATATAACGCCTTTCCTTTGCGCTTTTAGCACCGTCGTGCGCGCACTTCCCAGTGGAATCAAATATACCCTTGGCACCTGAGCTCCATGTGGATTCCATCTGAGGGCCTATGCGGACTGATGCCAAGTGTCCCATACCCCGGTACCTTGGGGATGCCTATATGATGCTTGCTCAAACACATGGTCCTGTACATAACTATTCTAAAACAAGGCCTATATGATTTTGATACATGCATGTCATGCTATGCTTTCACACACAAAGCGTAAAAATGCGGTATGATGTAAGGTGCATGCATATATAACTTTCATATGCGTTATGCTGCCACATAACGTCTTTACCTCATAATCATATAACCATCACGGCACATTTTTGGCAGTTTCCTTTCATCATAATGGAACATATTATTTTTACGGTATATGGAGCATCATGTTACAATTCTATACCAGTAGTCAATAGTCACATTAGGCTTCATCGCCTGACACTTACCTTTGCTTGCCTTAACTATTACCAAGCCGCAGCGAAGTATCTTACTTCTTAATCGCACCTAGATCAATCAAAACTAATCATTTACAGTGGCTATTTACAGCAGAACAGAAAGCATACAGCAGTGGCTTACAGCAGCCAAAACAGTGAGTATACAGCAGCAAAACAGTGAGCATACAACAGTGTTTACAGCAGCCAAAACAGTGGACATACAGCAGCAAAACAGTGAGCATACAGCAGTGTTTACAGCAGCCAAAACAGTGGACATACAGCAGCAAAACAGTGGGCATACAGCAGTGTTTACAGCAGCCAAAACAGTGGACATACAGCAGCAAAACAGTGGGCATACAGCAGTGTTTACAGCAGCCAAAACAGTGACGTTTTAAACGTTTTCAAAACAGAAACAGTGGCGCTTTTAAAACAGAAACAGTGGCATTTTTAAAACAGAAACAGTGGCATATTATGGATTAAACAGTGGCATTTTATGCATACAAACAGTGGCCTTTGAGGAGTAAAACAGTGGCATTTTTAGGTATAAAACAGTGGCATGGAATGACTTAAACAGTGGTACATTATGCATAAAACAGTGGCATACGATGACTTAAAACCGTGACTTTTTATGCATAAAAACAGTGGCATTTTAAGCATGAAAACAGTGGCATTACATGGCTAAAACAGTGGCATTTTAAGCATGAAAACAGTGGCATTACATGGCTAAAACAGTGGCCTTTTAAGCATGGAAACAGTGGCATTTTATGAGTAAAAACAGTGGTATTTCATGCATGAAAACAGTGGCTTAAGGGCACTAAAACAGTGACATATATGTGCAGAAACAGTGGCATGTAATGGGCAGAAACAGTGGCTTAAAATGTGCAGAAACAGTGGCTTAAAATGTGCAGAAACAGTGGCTTAAAATGTGCAGAAACAGTGGCTTTTAAGTGCAGAAACAGTGGCATTTTAGGTGCAGAAATAGTGGCATATAATGGTGATTTTGATGAACCGAAACAGTGGGCATACATCTTCAAAACAGTGGCATTTGCATAAGGAAACAGTGGCACATTTCTCTTTAAAACAGTGGCCTAATCATACAAGAATTAGTGGCCTAAGCTCAAACATAACCATAAGATTTTTATGCATACAAATCATCCTAAAACTTTAATCATGTTCAATCAAGGATTCAAAGCAACATACATGCAAGGAGACATTTGCGCATATACATACATGGTTATACTAAGAAGGAGTTCAAGTTCAAGGCCTACCTCTTGTAGCACACCCTTCAAGTCAAGGATCACACCACCTTCTAGCTTCAATACACACAAGTCCATACTTCCTAAGAGGTCCTATGCGCAACAAGGTGAGGAACTAGGTTGGCACTAGCTTGGTGTATGGTTGAGGTGAGGGAAGGAAGGAGTTGTCTTAAGCAAAATCTTCTAGCTCCAAGGAGGCTTGAGGTTCGGTTTGGGAGTGAGGGAGTGAGGAGAAGAGAAGTTGGAGAGGAGTTGGCTGCACTTGCACATGAAGGCAGCCCCCTCTCCATGCGCATAAATATAGGGAAAGTGAGGGAAAAATGCTATGATTAACTATCATGAAATATTCAGATTTATGTGAGATGATGGGGCTGCATCAAAGGCTGAAACAAGCAAGGTTTTGGCTTCCAAATTACTCTACTTACATGCAAAAGGGTGAGGGGATTTGTTCAGATTTAAGGCTGTCCAAAGTCAGAGAAACTTCTGCATAAATGACCAAGGTTTGCGCATAAAGAGGAGTGGGAGGTGTGCATCATGAGCACATGCAAGGGCCTTGCTAAGTCAACAAGCAATTGAACTTGTGGCAGCCAAAAATCTGCACTTGTGCAGTCCTTGGTGCGCAAATGATGAGGGGAAAAGGGGTGCAGATTTGTGACAGTCCACACACTCAAATAGGGCTGTCCTTGTGCAGAAAATTTCTGCATAAATAGTCAAACCATGCGCACAAGAGAGGGGTGAGGGAGGTTCACTAAGTCCACAAGCTAGAGGGCTTTGTGGCAGCCAAGGATTCAGATTTATGCAGCTGACCTCTGCACAAAAATGATGAGAATGCAGTCCCAAAACCTCACTAATGATGCATGTGGAAGGAGGAGGAGGTTTGACTCATGATGGCTGCAAAAGCTTGCAACAAAATCTGCACAATGCAGTCTAATGATGGAAGTGTAAGAGGGTTCTCCAAGTCAACAAGTTAGGCAATTTGGTGACACAAGAAATCTGCACAAAGGTCCCTCCCATGTGCGCCTAAATGGATGAGTATGCAGCCTAAAAACATGCTAAATTGCACATGTGTCCACCATGCAATAAAATTAAAATCAAGTGTGTATAATCAAGGTGAGGTGGCGGTCAAACATGAAGGAATTAGGCAGATTTTTCTAAGTGCAATCCATCTACATGTGCGCATAAAAGAGAGGGAAAACATGAAGCCAAGTGGTTGTTTCTTGATGCACAAGACACCCTAAATGGGCAAGGCTTAGGGGAAATAAAAATGGTTACAATTTTGGGCTGAATTGGCTTGATCCAAGAGCCATCCTTGGGCCATTGGCCACACACACACAAAGGATCCATTCACACAAGTCCAAAAGCAACAAGTCCACACACACTAGCCCACATCCAAACACTAATGCCTTCTAACACATACTCACATTACTCACATGATTTTAATAAATTCATATGCCTACAAATACACCCTCCTATGATTTAATTCAATTAATTACCTTAGTCTTATCCAAGGAATAAAATCAAACAATTCACAAGCCATAACACATAACACATAAACCATACATCCGAATTCTACACATGTACATATATAGCATATAGTACTTAGGTATTCTACTAATTATGCGGGATGTTACACTCTCCCCACCAAATAGGAATTTTGTCCGCAAAATTAAACTTACTTAAGAGCTAAACAGTTCTGGGTAGCGTTTCTGAACGTCGTCCTCGCGCTCCCAAGTGGCTTCAGCTGCCGATCTGTTGTTCCACAAAACCTTCACCAAAGGAATCTCCTTAGAACGGAGTCGCTTGACGGATCTTTCAATAATTTGGAATGGTTGTACTTGATAAGTCAGATTTTCCTTGAGTTCTACTTCTTCCGGCTGTAATACGTGAGATGAATCAGAGAGATACCTCCGTAGCTGCGACACATGAAATACATTGTGAATTCCTGACAGATTGGGTGGTAAGGCCAACCGGTATGCAGACTCTCCAATCCGGTCCATAATCAGATACGGTCCTAAGTACCGTGGACTTAACTTCTTTACTCCCATTCTCCTTCCGAGTCCCGATGTAGGAGTGATTCTCAAGAACACATGGTCTCCGACTTCGAAAGATAGAGGCTTATGACGCTTGTCGTAATAGCTCTTCTGTCTGGCCTGAGCCCGCTGCATATTCTCCCGAATCTTCTTTACATGTTCGGATGTTTCTTGGATTAGATCGGGTCCTAACATACTTCGCTCACCCACTTCAGTCCAACATAAAGGGGATCTGCACTTTCTCCCATACAAAGCTTCATATGGTGCCATCTGAATGCTGGAGTGGTAACTGTTGTTGTAAGCGAACTCAATCAACGAAAGATAACTATCCCAGCTGCCTCCTAACTCCAAAACACATGCTCGCAACATGTCCTCTAAGGCTCGAATGGTGCGTTCCGTCTGTCCATCGGTCTGCGGATGATAAGCAGTACTCAACCTCAGTTGGGTCCCTAACGCTCTTTGAAAGGATTCCCAAAACTTAGATGTAAACTTGGGATCACGATCACTGACAATACTTGTAGGCACTCCGTGCAGCTTCACAATCTCCTGCAGATAAATTCTAGCAAGCCTTTCTGTATCATAAGTGGTTCTAACACGCAAGAAATGAGCTGACTTCGTTAAACGATCGACAATCACCCAGATAGAGTCATATCCTTCTCTCGTCCGAGGAAGTCCAACCACAAAATCCATCGAAATACTGTCCCACTTCCATTCGGGAATCTCCAAAGGTTGAAGGAGTCCCGACGGTCTCTGATGTTCATACTTCACCTTCTGACAAGTTAAGCATCGAGATACATACTCCGCAATATCACGCTTCATACCCGGCCACCAAAACGAGGTCTTCAAGTCATGGTACATCTTCGTGGATCCAGGATGAACTGCGTACTTACCCTTGTGAGCCTCCTGTAAAACTTCTTGCTTCAATACTTCATTCGGCACAACCAGCCGTCCTTGAAATCTCCAAACATCAAACTCATCCTTTACAACATCTTGGTTACCAACCAAATCACGGACTAACTCTTCATCTTTCTGAGCCTCCTTAATTTTATTGATCAATTCATTCTCCACCTTAATATTTCCCAATCTTATGCTACTTCCTCTCTCGTCTACTGACAAGTTCAAGTCTCGAAAGGCCTAAAACAACTTCAATTCTTCCATCATCAGAGTTGCAGTGTGTAGTGTCTTCCTGCTTAGAGCGTCAGCTACCACGTTTGCCTTTCCTGGGTGGTACTTAAGTTCAAAATCGTAGTCCTTCAGAAATTCCATCCACCGACGTTGTCGCATATTCAGCTCCTTCTGGTCGAACAAGTACTTCAAACTCTTATGATCGCTGAACACGTCAAACTGCGAACCATACAAGTGGTGCCTCCAGATTTTCAGTGCGAACACTATAGCTGCTAACTCCAAGTCGTGCGTAGGATAATTTTCTTCGTGAGGCTTCAGTTGTCGAGACGCGTAAGCTACTGCCATACGGTCCTGCATCAACACACATCCAAGTCCTTTCAGCGACGCATCGCAGTACACTTCGAACTTTCGAGTGGGATCCGGAATCGTGAGTACGGGAGCACTCGTCAATCTGCTCTTTAGCTCCAGGAAACATTCTTCACAGGCTTCAGTCCACTCAAAAGGCTTGTCCTTCCGAGTGAGACGGGTGAGAGGTTGCACTATCTGAGAGAAATTCTGGATGAACCTTCGATAATATCCGGCCAGACCTAAGAAACTTCTTACTTCGGTGACCGTCTTGGGTCGTTCCCAATTCATGACAGCTTCGACTTTGCTGGGGTCCACCGCGATACCTTCCGATGAAATGACATGGCCCAGAAACTGGACCTCTTTGAGCCAAAACTCACACTTCGACCATTTCGCGTACAGTTGCTTCTCCTTCAAGACTTGCAAGACAATCCTCAGATGCTCCGCGTGCAGCTCTTCATTAGCCGAGTAAATCAGGATATCGTCGATAAACACAATAACGAACTGATCAAGAAACGGGCGGAAGATGCGGTTCATGTAGTCCATGAATACCGCTGGAGCATTCGTAAGTCCGAATGGGATCACTTGGTATTCATAGTGCCCATAACGAGTCCTAAAAGCGGTTTTCGGAATATCCTCCGGTTTGACCCGGATCTGATGGTATCCCGATCGTAAATCTATCTTGGAGAAGACTCTGGCTCCTCTCAGCTGGTCCATCAAATCGTCGATCCTCGGTAGCGGATACTTATTCTTCACCGTGACTTTGTTCAGCTGGCGGTAATCTACACACAGACGTAAGCTTCCATCCTTCTTCTTAATCAAGATAGCTGGAGCACCCCATGGAGAAGTACTCGGTCTGATGAATTCCTTTGCCAAAAGCTCTTCAATCTGCTTCTTCAACTCGCGAAGTTCCAACGGCGCCATGCGATACGGGGCAATGGAGATTGGTCCGACTCCAGGAACAAGTTCGATCGAAAATTCTATTTCCCTATGAGGAGGCAATCGAGGTATTTCATCCGGGAATACCTCCTCGAATTCTCTAACTACCGGTACATCCTGAATTTGTTTGTCAACCGAGGTCTCAGCCTCGATCGACAAGAGATATCCTGCTGCTCCCTTGCGGAGCTCTTTTCTAACTTGTAATAAGGAAATGAGAGAGAAAGGTTGAGAATTACCATCCTTTGCAGGAACAATGACTTTCCCCGCACGACAATCCAAAGTTATCCCGTTTTCCGTCAGCCAGTCCATACCGATAATCACATCGAAGTTGAATACCGGCAGGACCACCAAGTTAACTGTATACGTGTTCCCTTGAAACTGCAAGGTAACACCTCTGCAGATCTCCGAAGCTGTGCACGATCCACCAGTAGGAGTGCTGATGTGTAGCTCGTAAGGTAACGGGGTTGGGGTGATGCCTATTTTCAAGGCAGTATGCTTTGCCATAAAAGAGCCAGACGCTCCAGAATCAAAGATAACAGAAATTGGGTGACCATTCAGAGTGACATTACCTTTGATCAGGTTGGGAAACTTCTGCGCTTCATTTGCATCCAAGGTGAACACTCGAGCTTGCGGAGGCTGTTGGTCAGCGTTCTGGGGGCACTTGTAAGCGAAATGACCTTGCTGGCCACATCTGAAGCATGCATTGTTGCCCTTGCGACAAACTCCAGAGTGGTTCTTTCCACATGTAGCACAAACAGTCGCGCCCTGTCGTCCAGTCGATGATTGACCCACCGTAAAGTTTCTCTTAAAGTTTCCGGGTCGTGCTTGCAACGGCGTACCTCTGCCTCTACCCCTTCCAGGTGCCGTCCTGAAGAATCTGCCCGCTCGGTTTCCTCCGTGGAATTGTGTTGGTGGCTTGTTCAAGTTCTTGGCCTCGTTAATGATTCCTTCGGCCAGACGACTCTGGTTGATGAGTTCCGGAAGTGTACGATTAGCCGTCGTCAGAATGAGCTTGCGAATTTCCGGATGCAGTCCGCTCTCGAACTTCTCCACCTGCCATTCTTCATCGTAAATGTTCCGATCGAAGTTGGCGTACTCGATCAGCTGCCCGAACTTTGCGATATACTCGTTAACCGTCATGTTATCCTGTCGGAGTGACAGCAGTTCAGTGTGCTTCATTCTTCGCATTGCCTTAGGAAAATACTTGTCCAAAAACACTTGTCGGAACACGGCCCATGTTAGTTCCACGTTCTGAGCTCTCAGCAGAGCCCTCGCACCAGTCCACCATGTTAACGCTTCTCCCATCAGCTGGTACGACGCGTAGTCAGTCTTCTGCGCTTCTGGGCATGCCATGCGTTCGAAGATATGCTCAATCATCTGCAGCCACTTTGCTGCAGCCTCGGGGTTGTCCTCACCCTCAAAGGTGGGTGGTTGGAAGTTACGGAAGTCTTTCAACCTCCGACGGGCAATTTCCTCTGCATTTTCATGC
>JAVKPL010006648.1:0-26555 GCA_032173675.1 Gastrolobium villosum | reverse complement strand
GCAAAACTAATGCTCATTGAAAAACTACCTCTCTCCAATTAATGTTAATGGAGTGAGAAGTTTCCTTGGTCATGCTGGCTTTTATAGAAGATTCATCAAAGACTTCTCTAAAATTGCCAAGCCACTAAGTCAACTTCTCATGAAAGACAATGAGTTCGTTTTTGATGATGCGTGTCTTAAAGCCTTTAATTTATTAAAGGAAAAACTCAGTTCTTGGCCAACGAAGAAACAAACTGTTGCACGTAATTTACTATGCTAGCAAAGTTCTGAATGAAGCACAGGTAAACTATGCAACAACAGAGAAGGAGATGCTCGCTGTGGTCTATGCACTTGATAAATTTAGACCATATCTCCTTGGTGCCAAGACCATCATTTTTACTGATCACGCAGCAATAAAGTATTTGATCTCTAAACAAAATGCAAAACCACGACTGTTAAGGTGGATGTTGTTATTTCAAGAGTTTGATTTAGAGATCAAAGACAAGTCAGGAATGGAAAATAAAGTTGCTGATCACTTATCCAGGATCCGAGAGAAGACCCTACAAGATGATCCTGCTTTAGAGATCAACGATTATTTTCCGGATGAACAAGTCCTTGCAATATCTGTGAAATTATCTGAAGAACCAATTTTTGCACTGCATATGGAACCATGGTTTGCTGATTTTGTGAATTTTAAGGTAATCAAGAAAGTACCTCCTGATCTCACAAAGCAACAAGTAAAAAAGTTCTTACATGATGCTAGGAGGTATGTATGGGATGATCCATTCCTGTATTTCCAATGTGCTGATGGAATCTTGAGAAGATGTGTATCAGAATTGGAAATCAAGGAGATTTTATGGCATTGTCACAATTCTGATTATGGTGGCCATTTTGGTGGAAACAGAACTGCTCAAAAGGTATTGCAAAGTGGGTATTACTGGCCTACTCTTTTCAAAGATGCCAGAGAGTATGTTGAAAAGTGCGAAAGATGCCAAAAGACAGGGAACATTTCCCGGAAAGATGAAATGCCTCTAAACACTATTATGGAGGTGGAATTATTTGATTTATGGGGGATTGATTTCATGGGACCATTTCCATCTTCCTATTCCAACCAGTACATTCTGGTAGCTGTGGATTACGTTTCTAAGTGGGTTGAGGCAACAGCTCTTCCTACTAATGATGCGAAGGTGGTTGTAAACTTCCTGAGAAAGAATATCTTTACCAGATTTGGAGTGCCAAGAGCAATCATAAGTGATGGAGGCTCTCATTTTTGCAATAAGCAATTTGAAAATCTGTTAACAAAGTATGGTGTCAAGCATAAGGTCGCTACACCTTATCATCCGCAGACAAGTGGCCAAGTGGAAGTTTCCAATAGGGAACTGAAGCGAATCCTGGAAAAGACTGTCAGTATTTCTCTAAAGGATTGGTCAAAAGACTGGATGATGCACTGTGGGCATACCGAACTGCATACAAAACTCCGATAGGAATGTCTCCCTATCAGCTTGTGTACGGGAAAGCTTGTCATTTACCAGTGGAGCTTGAACATAGAGCCTTTTGGGCTATTAAATTCCTAAACTTTGATGCCACAGCAGCTCTTGAGAAACGAAAGTTTCAACTGTTAGAGCTTGATGAGTTTAGGAATTCAGCCTTTGAAAGCTCTAGAATTTATAAAGAAAAAGCTAAGAAGTATCATGATAGCAAACTTAAACACAAGGAGTTTGAGCCTGGTCAGCAGGTATTGTTGTACAATTCCCGATTGAAACTTTTTCCAGGGAAGTTGAAATCCAGGTGGACAGGACCTTTTGTGATTAAAAAGGTCTTTCCATATGGTACTGTTGAGATATCTTCCATGGAGGACGACAGACCCTTCAAGGTCAATGGCACTAGGTTGAAGTTCTTCCATGGAGGACCCGTAATGAAACAAGTTGTGGCTTTGCGCCTTCATTCCATTGCAACTTAAATGAGGTAACCGTCAGGCTCGGGACGTTAAACACGCGCTAGTTGGGAGGCAACCCAACATTTTTATCCTTTTATTTGTTTCTTGTTTTCATTTTTTTTAGGTAACCAGAGAAAAATTAAAAAAAATTGAATAAAGGAAGGAAGTGAAAATGCTCCAGAGAGTCTACGCTTGAAGCGTAGAACTCTGCGCTTCAAGCGTAGAAAGAAAAACTGGGACAGAGGGTCTACGCTCCAAGCGTGGAACCCTACGCTTGGAGCGTAGAAAAGATGTTTGAGCAGAAGCTGGGCGCTCCAAGCGTGGGAACCCACGCTTGCAGCGCAGGAAACACAAAGAGGCAGTAGTCCCACGCTCCAAGCGTGTAACCCTACGCTTGGAGCGTGGAAAGGGAATTTGAAGAGCCAAGGGACAGAAGGTCTGCGCTCCAAGCGTGGGAACCCACGCTTGCAGCGCAGGAAACTTGAAAGGGGACAGTAGTCCCACGCTCCAAGCGTAGAACCCTACGCTTGAAGCGTGGGAATGGAAGTTGAAGAGCCAGACACAGAAAGTCTACGCTCCAAGCGTAGAATCCCACGCTTGGAGCGTAGAAGGGGAATATGGATCGTCAGGGGCAGTAAGTCTACGCTTGAAGCGTAGAACTCCACGCTTCAAGCGTGGACAGGGTTTTAAACGTGCAACCCTAATTTCCCAAGCGCCGCGCCCCTCCCCCCTTTTCTTTTATTTTCCTTCTCCCCTCCATTTTTCTCCCCACTCCTCACCACTCCCCACCTATTCCCCATTTCTCCATCACCTTTTCCCTTTCCCTCTCCACTCTCATCTTCTTCTTCTTCTTCTTCCCTTTTCCTTCACCTTACCACCACCACACCACCACACACCGCCACTGTTCACCACCGCACCACCACTGTTCACCACCGCACCGCCACTGTTCACCACCGCACCGCCATCATCTCCACCATAGTTTTTCTTCTCCACCGTTCACTTGAGGATCAAATTTCTGCATAAAATTCAAATTTTGATCGAAATGGCTGGAGAAAAGGTAACCATTTCTTTTTCCTTTTCTCGCTAATTGACGATGGTTATGAGGATAGGAGAGGTATGATATTTTTTGGTATGTGGTATGTGTTTAACGGCTGAATACGCATGAGGTATGATATTTTTAGCATGTGATATGTTTGGCTGAAAATGAGCATAATCATTTTTGTATAAGTGGGGGGGTTAATCATGAAGGTTGGTGGTATTAGTCATGAAAAAATGGACGAACTGTTGATATGCATGATTAATAAGTTGAGACTGTTGATTTGAATGCTTGAGTGAAATAAAATCTGGGAATTGAGGTGAATGATGTCATGAACTGAATCTGTCTGCTGATAATATTTGTTATACACATGTATTGGGAATTTTTCTGAGTTTCAGGAGAAAAGAATGAAAAAGAACACTGAAGGGTCATCTACTGCGAAAAGACCCCGCACAAATTTTGACCCCAGAAGATTTTTGTCCGCTGAAAAGCAGGAAGTTTATGAAACTAAACTGCTGAATAAAAATGTAATCAAAGAAAGGGGGTTCGATTTGGGGAGTCTCCTACTTTTTGATAACATTTATTCGGTAGTTCAAAGGAGACACTGGAGGACATTGGTCACTTTTCCACAAGACAGTTCTGGGCGCATTCTCAGAGAATTTCTAGCCAATGCTGATAAGAACATGGTCAATGCCACCCGAAGGAGTTGGGTGAGAGGGAAGGAAGTACCATTTGATGCTGCAACAATTGAAGAATTTCTGCAAACTTCATATGATCCTACTGCTGAGTGTGAGTTTGTCAGACTATTCAATTTGATGCAACCATCAGAAGGGTATTATCGGGAAGAAATGCCCCTCATAGCTGATGAAGTTCGGGAAAAGATCACCAGTCCATTCTCTGAATGGAAGTTTAGGCAGGGTCTCACTAATGTACCCGAAAAATTTACTAGACTCTGCCTTACTGGTGAGGCTATCAGCTGGCACACTTTTGTGAATGCAACAGTTATTCCTTCTACGAACAAAAGTGATGTCAATGTCGAGAGGGCTGTGCTATATTATGTGCTGATGGGGGACAAAAATCTGAATATTGCTGCTATTCTATCTGACAGGATTGTCCACATGATTACCCAGAGCAAGGAAAATAATCTATTGGCTCACAGTTCTTTAATCTCCCATCTGTGTATTAGAGCTGGGGTTGAAATTCCCGCTAATGAGCCATTGGATGTAAAGGCTGAAAAGCCTATGACAAAGATTGCCTTGGAAGGTTATTACAAGGAATCCGAAAAACATGCAGCATGGCTTCTCAATAGCCAGGGCAATCCTATACCCCCTCCAGAGCCACAGGATCCGCCAGTACCTCAGGCACCTCCAGCATCCCAGACATCAGCAGCATCATCATCTGCTCGCCAGCCGCTCTATGAGGATTCTCCCATCATACTCGAGATGCATGCTATGATGAAGGCCATGTGCCTGAAGATGGGGATAGATCCAGCAGATCCTCCTAGCTCTTTCCAGCAGTATACCATGGAGGAGTGATCACTGGCTGTTGTCACTTTTATTTTTTTTCGGACGTTGTTAATTTTCGTGTTTTGTTTTAAATGACCAATAGGATTTTGTTAGGGTCAAGTTTACTGTTTGGATATGAACATCTCAGGGTCTTTCTCACTGTGTTGCTGATATAATATTGTTAATGATGTGTGTTTTAATTGCGCAGCTGTTCTTAATCGATTGAACTTAGTTATTGCTGGGGACAGCAATTTCTAAAATCTGGGAATGGTGGATGACCTTGCCCACCTGTTCTTGCGCTTTAGCTGCAATTGTGGAACCACACTTCATTTCAGGGGAGATATTCGAACCAACTTACATTTTCAGTTTTAAATATCTGTCTCTTGGTTTAAGTAATTTTAAAAATTCAGCAAAATTTTTTGGAATATGCCTGTTGTTTGGAATATGCCTATTGATAATCTCAGATTTAGATGTTGCTTCCTTAAACAAATGATTGAATTCATCTTAGGAAGTACATTAAGCTTTGAAAGTTTTGGCATGATGTCACTTGGCATGAGTAGAGATTAGAATTGTTCGTCTGTCTGAAATTATGTGCTAGAATTGATGATATGCCTGATATCTCTGTGAAATCTAGTCTGAAATCATAGCCTTGAGGTTTGAGCCTATACAGTAAATTTTTTCTGAGAGGCCTCACTGTACTGACACTCTAGAACTTGGTTTGTTTCTCTACAAGGCATGCATTTTAACTGATATGATAAGGCAATTTGTTCTTGATAGCTCTGGCCATATAGCTCACCTGTATAATTAATTTTTCCATTGTTATCCCTTTAAGCCGAGCCGATTCATTGGTAATCACCAAAATGTTGCTTAGCCTATCCATGATGAACTTACCCTAAGTGAGATTGAACTACTGATTTTTCTCAAAAAGAGAGAAAATATCTAAGGTAAGCTCCACTACACTAAGCAAATTGGAAAGGGAAAAAGAAAGAAAAAAAAAAAAGAAAAGAAAAGAGAAAGAAAAGGGAAAAGAAAAACATGCGGGTGAAGCATTGTGAATAAATTGGTCAAACATAGGAATTGACTTCCCGAAATTCTGTGGGCAAGTTAGTGGAGCAAAATTGATAAGTTAAACTTATCTAAATTGGGTTGTTCTCAGTGTCAATCTCATATCATTTGAAGTCACTCTCCATACAAATTCCTACCTGTAGCCAGGCCAAATTAAAACCATTGAAAGTCCTTTGATCAGTTAAGTGCATGTGTTTGAATCCTTCAATTTTAAGGATATTGAGAATATGATCAAGCCTATGGCAGTGTTTCAGCTGTGATGGTTATGTATGTCTGATACCCTAAAAACACAAGAGTGTGAGTGATATAGTTTGTCTTGGTGAGGGATGTTCAGATTACATTCATGATTTTTCAGAGAATTAATGGCATAATCAGAATTCTTGCAGAATTCAGTCAGGCATGACATAATGATTTCTTCAAGTGTTTGGTTGATATTGTGTTGAAACACTGCTGTACAAATTTCTAAGTTTGAATCAGTTTATTGCTGAGGACAGCAATGTTTAAATCTGGGAATTGTTTGATATGCTCCCAGCATATATACTTTTATAGATCAAAAACAGCAGGAAATCAGATCTAAAACTGTGTATAAAAGTGTATATGTGGTGAAATTATTGAATAAAAATTGTCAGACACTCTCTCACTCAAATTCTTCATGTTTACAGGAGGAAAATAACAAATAAAGGAGTAAGAAGAAAAATCAGACAGAAGCCCCACGCTCCAAGCGTAGGAACCCACGCTTGAAGCGTGGGAAAAGACTTCAGAACAGTGAGTCCACGCTTCAAGCGTGGAACTCCACGCTTGAAGCGTGGAGAAAACAAAAAAAGGCAGAAGCTCCACGCTTGGAGCGTGGATCCTGCGCTCCAAGCGTGGGATTGAGATGGACAGCTGTCAGTTGCGAGAAAAGGAGGATTTTCAGGTTATAAAAAGGGCATAAGGCAACCCTAGAAGACACATCTGATATTCTGAACAACTGAGGTCATTCGGAGGCGGAAGCTCTGGAGAGAGATCTCTTCTTCTACCTTTCTGTAGTTCTTTTAGTTTTTGTTTTCAATTGAATATTGGATTCTAGCCATGATAATGGTTGGCTAGAACCTCTTTGCTGTAGTTAGGGTCACGAACCCTTGTGAACCCCTGATACAATGGATTGAGTTTTTATGAATATATTTATCTTTTGAATTTCGTTCTATTCTGATCGTATTGTTATTGTTATTATTAGATCCGATCAATCTAGTAAGTAATAATAAATCTGAGGATTAGGGCCAACAAGAGGGATCTGAGGTCTTTAATCCGGAAAGGGGATAGAACGACGGTATGAACATGATCTAGACATAGACATGATTCATATTGTAGATGTTTCAATTATCGATCTTTATGCTTGATCTCATATAGGGCACCTCAAGGAATTAGGGTTCTATATGAGATTAAAGGGTTAATTCCTCAAGGGATTGAGAATTAACTATTGATACCTTTATCTGATAATTATCTAATTTCACGATTTATATATTAATATTTAACTTAATCCATAGTAAAAGGTGGGGATCATTGGTGAGTGTTCTCTAACTGCAGCGCTTTTCTCACATATTCAAACCCTTATTTCATTTCTTTTTCAAAAAGAACCAAAAACAAGTCTTTTAATTTTACAAATCAAATTCCCACACAATCCTGACATTCGTGTCAAAACCATCCTTGCAGATTTAATCTTAAAAGGAAGAGTTTTAATTGATTTAAACACACTCTCTGTGGATACGAACTTTGACTTATCATTGTATTACTTGCGCGATTCGGTACACTTGCCGATTCACGTCAATTGGATTGGGCTGTAAGTGCCCCAAGGCGTTGTTGGACCTTGTGTGTGCCACCCATTGGATTTTGCTGGATTTCAGGTGTATTAGTGGTGTTAAACAGGTTATGCAAATTTGGGGATTTTAGGAAATACAAAGGAAACTCTAGCGAATTTTCTGTAGAATTGGCAGTTTTTGGGTGAACTTCGGAGGAGCGTATCTCTCTCCATAGTGGTCCGATTGGGACGTGCCATATGTCATTTTGAAGCTTAAGATGTCCCCTACGTTGTGTCAAAAGCCTAGGTTCATTGGTGGTGTGAGCAGCCCATGAGGGCTGTTGTCGTAAACTGCCCTGTTCTGTCCTGTTTTAGTGGGCAGATTTGAGGTAATTTTGAGAAATTAATTCCCGCTTCGTTACTTGGTCAAATTAAGCGTACGATATATCAAATCGAAGTTTGAGGTGTCTAGTTTATGGTGTAAAAGTTTGAGAGGCAGTGTCCTTGTGGTTAGGTGCAGTTTATTCCGTGAAGTTTGGATGTTTTAGGCTGTTTTGGAGTTGGTAGGCAATGTTGTTTGTCCAACTTCAAACGGCGATAACCGAAGCTCACGAGCTCGGAATTGAGTGTGTGATAGCTTGATAGAAAGGTGAGTTAATAAGGAAAAAAGATAACCTGGAGTTTAAGTTTGGATTTTTATTTTGTGTTCGTAGAAAAATAGATTGGCAAACCCTGTTAAGTGGTAAAAACGTAAAAAGTGAGGAATTGACTAAGTGGGTTTATGGGAACCCCTTAGTATCTTGTAGGTAATAAAATAAAGTGTATAAATAGTTAAGAAAGTCTTCCGCTAGTTTTTCAGTTACGGTCACAGCTTTTTATTATTACGCTTTTTATACTTTTACTGTTCGCGTAATAATCGGAAAAAGTTTATTCTCATTTTTATAAATGAACTGCTGTGATTGTAACTGCGCTTAATATCATAATTAATGTTAACAATACCGGTGTACAACGGGCTGTTACACGGGGCGGAGTAAGCCACTTGCTTTGCCACCTCTATAACATATAGTGTAAAGCTTAGAGGAGGGATATTCTTACTACCAAAATTTTCTACTACCAACTTACTACCTATCTAATCACCATTGGATCAATATTTTCTCTTTTTTCAAAAACTTTTTAACATTCTCTCTCTTTGATTCAATGGTGATTAGATAGGTAGTAAGTTAGTAGTAGAAAATTTTGTTAGTAAGAATATCCTCCCTCTAAAGCTTATACTATTATGCTTTATACAACACACCAAATAAATCCTTAGTGAAATTGTACTTTTTTACACATATTTCTAACATTTCATTTGATTAGATTCACTGGGCAGTGTTGTTAAAAACTTACATTTTTATGACTTTATTGATGTCATAGTTGTTAAAATGCAAGTAAAAATGCTCCTAAATAAGAAATGATAAAAATGGGTGGGAAGATCTGATCCGAGGAGAAATGAGATAAGAGAGAGAGTGAGGGAGGGAGAGAAAGCTGAAGAGGTATGAATAAATAATATGTACGCGTCTACTGAGAATTTGGTGGGTGAAATGATTATATACCCTATATATACATATATATATATATATATATATATATGATATATATATATATATATATACATATATATATATATATATATATATATATATATATATATATATATATATATATATATATATATATATATATATATGGGAAAAACATTTCTCAAGCAGTTTGAGATAAGTTTATTTCCAGTTAGCCTCAAAACTACGTCGTTTTGATTAATGAAAGGTGTTTATGTAATTCTAGGTGAATTAATGAAGGGTGTTTCAGTAAAATGTATAACACCCTTCATTAATTCACCTAGAATTACATAAACACCCTTCATTAATCAAAACGACGTAGTTTTGAGGCAAACTGGAGATAAACTTATCTCAAGCTGCTTGAGAAATATTTACCCCTATATATATATATATAGGTCAGGATCATTTTACACCAGTGTAAGTTACACTCTCAATCTTGTCCGTTGATCCCACTTATATCTAATGGCTCTAATATTTTAGTAATGTGAGCCATTGGATACAAGTGGATCAATGGTCAAGATTGAGTGTAAGTCTTCTAATTCTTACACCGGTGTAAGAATATCTTGCCCCATATATATATATATATATATATATATATATATATATATATATATATATATATATATATATATATATATATATATATATGGGTTTATTGTTTCTCAACTTGCTTGAGATAACTTTATCTTCGGCTACTAAATCATCTATCTATCTATTATTCTAAACGAATTCCATTTTTTGGCAAGTTTGCTAACGTGTCGTTTTCTCCTTCACTTTCAGCTTTGTGTTCACATTACAGAATTTGAAAAACCTTTCCTTCTATGGTAAATCAATGAATAAAATAAATATAAAACAAAATCAATTTTTCAAGATGAATTCGATGGACAAGATTTTTTGATTTAAAACAATGGTCAAGATTTGTTGTAAATGTTGGTGGCAGACAGCTCATTAATGTATATCTGACTGCTCTTTTAATTTTCAAATTTGAATTTGAATTTTAACTTGAAATTTTAAATTTGATTTTTGAATTCTGAATGGTGTCAGGCAACTCATTTAATGGTGACAGGCAACTCATTTAATGTTAAATAATTAAAAAAATACATCTGCTTTGTATTCTATACAAACACTTCATTACGTTTCTGTTCATTCTTCTTATTTTTCCTTTTTTTGCTGCTGCTGCTGCCAAATATCTGCTGATACACGCATTGCTTCCTCAGCATTGGTTCTTGCTTCTCCTTTTTTCGTCTTACAAAAAACATGTTTTCAAAATATGATTTTATGAAGGATGTCAATCCTGCCAAAGAGGAACTGGAGGATTAAGGTGAAGGTGGTTCGTGGTTGGAAAGTTCCTAATTTTCAACGTAGAGATTTTGACGACAATGTTGAAATGGTTTTATTGGATGAACATGTAGTTGTCTGCGTTTTTAAAATCTTCCATCTTTGCGTATTTTAAATCTTCCATCTCTACGCAAGTTCCATTTTAATTAACGTTATTGATGTGAGTTGGCTGCGTTCTTTTGTAGGGTGGTAGGATCCTCGCCACTGTCAAAGGTTCTTTGCCGGTGAGAAAGAAAATCCATGAAGGAGAGTGCTATTTTATTAAAAAAATCAGAGTTGGATTCAATAGCGATGTGTTCAGGCCAACCAAGCATCAGTATCGTTTGTCTTTCAACTTGAGGACTGATGTTAAATCAATTGTTGATTCTGATATTTCTGCAAGTGAAATTGATTTTGTTGATTATGACATCGTTGAGAAAGAAATGTTTGACTCTCCTTATTTAGTCTGTAATGTATTTTTCCTTACTGTTATCCAATTTCTAATTATTGCAATTTTTTTCACCAACTGTTTGTTGCCCTCTTTTTTTGTAGACGTCATTGGTTTAATCTCAGGAATTTGGGAAGTTTGTGATCATGTGGTTTCTGGTAGGAAGACAAAAAAGGTAGTGTTAGAGCTTGACAACCTGAGGTATTTAATTTTTTTAGTTAATTATATTTTAACAATTAAACATGTTTAATAATTTTCAGACAAAAATACCCTTGGAGTATATTAACAATAAGGAAAATGGATAATCCACTCGATGGTCAACAATAACCGATCGACACCATTGGGAGGTTTCTATCCATAATTCTAAAGCTGATATAATCAGTTCCTACCATCAGCTTCTCTTTTGCAGTGGGGACAAATTTCTATTAACCAAATTGACCCAAACACTAGATTTCACTTGTTAGAAGAATAATTGGCTAATGTATTAGGTTAGCTCCAGACTAACAATTGTTGACAAGTTTCTATCCACCGCAATGTTTATGTTCGCAAATAGTTTTAGATTCAATCCAATTTTTCACGCTTGAATTTGGGCCGAGCGTCCATTAAACTCGTTCCCCCTTGTCATAATTTCTATATTGTGAGAGAGAGAAGGGGTAGAGAGAAGGGGGAGAGAGAAACGAATAGAAAGGGACTATTTAATAGACCAATGAGAATCGTGGGATCGCTACTACCAATCTAACAGTGAGATTGATTGGTATTAACATTGGTTGTAACTTTACTTGGTTGTCACAATATCTTATCCCCAAATAAAATTATAAAAAGTTTTTACAATGAGTTCTACATTTTTTCTGATAAAATGAAACAATTTTGGTTTTTCGGTTTTTTTTTTGAGCAAATTATATAAAACCACCCTATACTTTGATGCTTTTTCAAAAGACCACCTTCTACTTTTAATTGGAACAATTAACCCCCTTGTACTATTATCAGTGTTATTAAACCCGACCCGGGCATCGACCCGGTCGGGGTACTGGGTCACTGGTCGGACCGGCGGGTCACTGGTCGGGCCGGTTGACCCGGATACATATAGATATATTAAAAAAATATAGATAGGAACATATAAATTCAATTATATTTTTCATATCTAAAATGAATTAAACAAGGTTCACTAAATAAGCTAAAAAATATAAAGCGTAAATAAATAAAAATGCACACTATTACTATGTCAATTTAAATTGCAACTCAGAATCCCCATAAACATATATACCTCTCAATGACATTGAACTCATATTTTTCAAATTCAACTATATTAAAATAGGGTTTGTTTTTTATAATGTCACTTTAGATAACTTTATCTAATGTTCATCAAAACGACGCCGTTTTGGGACAGAAATCATGGTATTTTTGTAATTTTAATTTATTTCAGGGTTATAATAGTCTTTATCACTCTAATTTTTTAATTTTTCAACCCCAAAACGACGTCGTTTCGATGAACATTAGATAAAGTTATTTAAAGTAACATCGGAAACTTTTTTCCCAATAAAATAACATATGTCACATTCTCTTAATTTATTATTCTGCAAATTGCTTCAGTATTGGAAACTGAAATTTGAGGTCATTGTAGAAGAGTATAATAGCAATAAAATTATAAAAAGTTTTTACAATGAGTTCTACATTTTTTCTGATAAGATGAAATAATATTGATTTTTTGGTTTTTTTTTTAAAATATGCATGACCCGAACGGGTCAACGGGTCACCGGTTTTGACTGGGTTTGACCGGGTCGATGCATGATCGGTCCAATACTTGACCCGGACCGGTCCAATGACCGGGTCATCGCGTTCCGGGTCGACCCGGCCGGGTTTTACAACACTGACTATTATATTTTAACAATTAAACATGTTTAATAATTTTCAGACAAAAATACCCTTACCCCCAATCCACCACCACTGTATACATGGAGTATATTAACAATAAGGAAAATGGATAATCCACTCGCTCGTCAACAATAACCGATCGACACCATTGGGAGGTTTCTATCCATAATTCTAAAGCTGATATAATCAGTTCCTACCATCAGCTGCTCTTTTGCAGTGGGGACAAATTTCTATTAACCAAATTGACCCAAACACTTGATTTCACTTGTTAGAAGAATAATTGGCTAATGTATTAGGTTAGCTCCAGACTAACAATTGTTGACAAGTTTCTATCCACCACAATGTTTATAACACACGATAGTGATCCAGCCCATGACATTGATCCAGCTCATCAGCAGAATAGTGATCAGCATACATCGCTTTCCATATATGCACCAAATACTAACCATGACAGATGGCAAATGGTTAACTGTTAGTTAGAAAGTTTGTTAGGGTTTGTTAGGAAGTTAGAAGTTAGTTTCTTTCTGATTAGTCTTTTACTGCTTTCTTCTTGATTTGACCGAAAGTATATATATGGATCTAAATGTGTAAATGATCATTATCTCATAATCTCAATAATGGAAAAGCAAGTTTTCCTCTTCATCTTGTTTTATGTTATGGTATCAGAGCTCCATTAGGGCTCTGGTACTCTGCCTTCGAAACTCTACTTTCCAGTGCTTTCTTTGGTTCAACAATGGCAGATCTGAATGCTATTTTGAATTACCATAATGATCCTTCACATCCTCTTTTTCTTCATCCGAATGAAAATCCTTCATTGGTGCTGGTTACACCACCTTTGAATGGAAACAATTATCATACATGGGCCAAAGGTATGACTGTTGCTTTACTTTCGAAGAACAAGGCTGGTTTCGTTGATGGAACCATAATAGCTCCTTCTGCTGATGATCCATCGTACACTCAGTGGCAGAGGTGCAACACGATGGTTATGGCTTGGATACACAGGTCAATTTCTGATTCAATAGCAAAATCAATTTTATGGATAGAATGTGCTTATGATGCTTGGGTTGATTTGCGTGAAAGATTTTCACAGTCGGACATATTCCGAGTCTCTGATCTTCAAGAAGAGATTTACAAAATAAATCAAGGAAGTTTAACTGTAACTGAGTTCTTTACCAAACTCAAGACTATGTGGGATGAATTGGAAAATTTGAAACCTCTCCCAGTCTGTGAGTGTGTTCCGCCTTGCACATGTGGAGCAGGCTTGAAGATGCGGCATTACCGTGAAAGAGATCATGTCATCAGGTTCCTTAAAGGACTCAACGAACAATATGCTGGAGTTCATTCACAAGTCATGCTTATAGATCCATTACCACATGTGAATAAAGTGTTCTCGATGATAGTTCAACAAGAGAGACAGTTTACCTCTGAAAATAACAATGGAGTCTTGAATAATCCACAATCTTTTGCTGGTTTTAATAATAATGCAGGCAATGGAGGTCGTAAATCTCCTAATCAACAAGGAGGAAGGTTTACCAGAGGACGTGGAAGGAATAATTTTGGACGAGGCATCCCAAATAATAGAATATGTACACACTGTGGGCGTTCCAACCATACAATGGAGACCTGCTATCAACTCCATGGTTATCCACCAGGATATCGTGTTTGAAGTGTTGATAATCATCTTAGCAATGTTGTGCAATCTGTCAATGATAATGTTGGAGAGCAAACACAGCAAAATCAGTTTACCTCCGAACAATATCAACACATACTTTCACTTCTTCAAAATTCACACAGCACTGTTTCAAGTAGTAATGTAACACACGCTGCCAATCTCACACAAGTTTCTCACATTGATTCCAATTCAGCAGGTATTTTACACACACGGTGGATTATTGACACAGGAGCCACCGATCACATCACCTACACCACTTCAAATTTTTCTTCTATTAAAAGTATTGATCCAATCTATATCACTTTACCTGATGGATCGCGTGTTAAATCCTCATGTTCTGGCACTGTAATTTTGTCTCACACACTAAAATTATTAGATGTCCTATATGTACCACAGTTCCATGTGAATCTCATTTCTGTCACAAAATTACTAAAGCATGGTGACTACTCCTTGACATTCAATAACATTTTTTGTTCAATTAAACAGATCTCCTCCCAGCTGATGATTGGTTCTGCTGAGTTGAGGAACGGCTTGTATGTGATAAGTGTCAAGAAGAATAAGGGCTGCAATGATCAGGCCAGCAGTGTTCAAGAACAAGATATTGAAAGTCTCAACAGAGTCTCCTATGTCACGGATAACAATGCTTTATGGCATAGACGCTTAGGACACATTCCCAATACTGTTTTACAAAAAGTGTCATCTAAATTTCCTTTCATCAGTACTTCTAATATACATCCATGTGATGTATGCCATTTGGCTAAACACAGACATATTCCTTTTCCTGTAAGTCAAAATAAGTCAGTGAATGTATTTGATATTCTTCATGGAGACATATGGGGACCATTTGCTACACCATCTATACATGGCCATAAGTATTTCCTTACTTTGGTTGATGATTTATCTCGGTTTACATGGGTAATCCTAATGAAAACTAAAGCAGAAACCAGGTCACACATCAAACATTTTTTTACATACATAGAAAATCAATTTCATTCTTCTGTCAAAATTTTTAGAAGTGATAATGGCCTTGAGTTCTCCATGACATATTTTTTCTTGGAAAAAGGGGTTATTCATCAAACAAGTTGTACCGAAACCCCACAACAAAATGCCACTGTTGAAAGAAAACATCAACATTTACTTAATGTGGCACGATCCCTTTCCTTTCAATCCTTCTTACCACTCTCCTTATGGTCATATGCTGTGACTCATGCAGCACACCTAATGAACCGTACCTGTTCACCTATTATCGATGGAAATACTCCATATGAAATCCTTCATAATCAATTACCTTCCTTAGCCCACATCCGTGTTTTTGGTAGTCTTTGTTATGCTTCAACATCCACAGTTCACCGTTCTAAGTTTGCCCCCAGAGCTCATAAGGCTGCATTCATTGGATATAAGTCAGGGACAAAAGGTTTTTTTACTTTATGATCTTTTCTCACATAATATTTTTGTTTCTCGTCACGTGGTGTTTTATGAAGATCATTTCCCTTTCAAGTATGCAAATGATTTGACAACTTATACTTTACCACCTGATTTGCATGATACCATTTATCATACTTTTGATTTTACCACATATCCTCTTTCTCATCAACCTTGTTCTACATATCCTCCTGCAACTATTCCAAGTGACATAGTATCTTCTGTTGATGACACAAATTCACATGATATGGTTCCTAATTTGGACACTGCTGTTCCTCTTTGGCGTTCTACTCGCCTGCTTACAGCCCCTAGTTACTTGACTGATTATCACCACAGTCTTTCCACTACTCAACATGGCCTCACATCTTCAGGTTCGAATTTCTCTCATACATCTTCTTCCATTTCTTTTCCTTTGTCTAATGTACTTTGTTATGATAAATGTTGCTCTTCCTACAAATCGTTTTGTCTTAATTCTTCTACACATCTTGAACCACGATCCTATTCACAAGCCATCCAACATGATCATTGGCAGAAAGCAAGGCAAGATGAATTATCAGCTCTATCACAAAATAACACGTGGACTCTCGTTGAGTTACCATCAAATATTAAACCCATTGGTTGTCGTTGGGTCTACAAGGTGAAGTTTCATTCTGATGGAAGGTTGGAACGCTACAAGGCACGTCTGGTCGCAAAAGGTTTCACTCAGATGGAAGGTATTGATTATTTTGATACCTTTTCGCCTGTTACTAAGCTTACTTCTGTTCGCACAGTCCTTGCCGTTGCTGCCATCAAAGGCTGGCATTTACAACAGTTGGATGTGAATAATGCATTCTTGCATGGGGAGCTTTATGAGACAGTTTACATGGATTTGCCACAGGGACTCTTAGCTCCTAAACCCAACATGGTATGTAAACTTCATAAGTCTCTTTATGGTTTAAAGCAAGCTAGTCGTCAATGGTATGCCAAGCTCTCTTCTGCTCTCTTATCTCTTGGTTATCATCAAGGTGCTGCTGATCATTGCATGTTCACCCTATCTTCTGGTTCATCTTTCACGGTGCTGTTGGTTTATGTCGACGACATTATACTCTCTGGTAACTCCTTAACTGAGATACACAGGGTTAAAGCTTTCCTTGATGACAAATTTAGAATAAAGGACCTTGGATCACTTCGGTATTTTCTAGGACTTGAAGTTGCACGATCGAAGAAAGGTATCGTTTTAAATCAACGAAAATATGCTCTTGAGCTTGTTTCTGATGCTGGGCTTCTTGGTTCAAAACCTTCTTCGTCACCCATGGATCCTTCTGTTCATTTATCTCGTACTCAAGGCACCTTGCTTACAGATGCTGCTCCTTTTCGTCGTCTTATTGGTCGACTACTTTACCTTACAACCACTTGTCCAGACATCTCGTTTGCTGTTCAACAACTCTCTCAGTTTGTTTCAAACCCTACTGATGTTCACCTCTCTGAAGCACATCGAATTCTTCGGTATTTAAAAGGTTCTCCTAGCCTTGGTTTGTTTTTTAGTTCTACTGGTACTCTTCATGTACGTGCCTTTGCTGATGCTGATTGGGCATGCTGTCCTGATACAAGACGCTCCATTACGGGCTTCTGTGTTTTCGTTGGACAGTCTCTTATTTCCTGGAAGTCAAAAAAACAAACCACCGTATCTCGTTCTTCGTCTGAGGCAGAGTATCGTGCCCTTGCTGCGCTATCATGTGAGATTCAATGGCTGCAGTACTTGTTTCGTGATCTGCATCTTCCTTGGGTAAAGTCGGCTTCGGTTTTTTGTGATAATCAGTCTGCCATATACTTAGCTCACAATCCCACTTTTCATGATAGGTCTAAGCATATTGAATTGGATTGTCATGTGACTAGGGAAAAAATTGTCTCCGGTTTGCTTCGCCTACTGCCTGTTCCATCTTCTTCTCAACTTGCAGATGTTTTTACTAAACCTCTACCTGCACCTGCTTTTCGTCTGCTGCTTTCCAAGCTGGGCCTCCTCAATTTGCTGAGTCCAGCTTGTGGGGGGGTAACACACGATAGTGATCCATCCCATGACATTGATCCAGCTCATCAGCAGAATAGTGATCAGCATACATCGCTTTCCATATATGCACCAAATACTAACCATGACAGATGGCAAATGGTTAACTGTTAGTTAGAAAGTTTGTTAGGGTTTGTTAGGAAGTTAGAAGTTAGTTTCTTTCTGATTAGTCTTTTACTGCTTTCTTCTTGATTTGACCGAAAGTATATATATGGATCTAAATGTGTAAATGATCATTATCTCATAATCTCAATAATGGAAAAGCAAGTTTTCCTCTTCATCTTGTTTTCTGTTAGTTTATGTTCGCAAATAGTTTTAGATTCAATCCAATTTTTCACGCTTGAATTTGGGCCGAGCGTCCATTAAACTCGTTCCCCCTTGTCATAATTTCTATATTGTACGAGGTTACATTACATATACGTTCCCTTCTCAGAATTAATATATTTTACCAAACATATTCTATTTAAAAATAGACTACACAGCGATAAAAAAAAAACAATGGCATGCAGCTATGCAAGCATGATCTTATGCCCTGTATAGACGTTCCAAGGCCCCTTGTGGTCCATTATCTCTCGTGAAGTAAAATTCCTTGCTTACAGCATCCGTTTGCACACAATTAAAATAGAGAGGGCCCCCAGCGTCCCATTTGTATTTACATTTTACGTATAAGAAATCATGACCAATATACATTATATAAATATTAAAACAATTATAAAGGTCGTTAAAGGAGCGTACTCTGGGAATTATGCACTGAAACCTCTGTGCAGAGAACTCCAGGAACTGGCCGGAATACTCACTCTGGGTCAATGTGTCGATCGGTTATTGTTGACAGTCAAGTGGATTCTCCATTTTTCTTATTGCTAGTATACTCTATATGTACAGTAGTGGTGGGTTGGGGGCAAGGGTATTTTTGTCCGAAAATTATTAAATATGTTTAATTATTGAAATATAATAATACAAGTGAGTTAATTGTTACAATTGAAAGTAGGAGGTGTTCTTTTGAAAAAGCATCAAAGTACATGTTGGTTTTATATAATTTGGCCTTTTTTTTAATGCATGACCCGGTCGGGTCAACGGGTCACCGATTTTGATCGGATTTGGCCAGGTTTTGACCGGGTTTGACCGGGTCGATGCATAACCGGTACAATGCTTTGACCCGGACCAGTCCAATGATCGGGTCACCGGGTTCCGGGTTGACCCGTCTGGGTCGGACCGGATTTTATAACACTTTAATACATTAATTTTATCAAGCTCTGTTAGCTTATATTTTTCGTGTATTAACGTTGTGCTTGCTGCAACTCATGTGTAGGGGTCACAAGCTGGAGTGCACTTTGTGGGAGCATTATGTGGATGAGGTGTAGTCTTTTTTGGCAAATAACGACAATCCTCATAATGTCCTGATAGTCCAACTAGGAAGGATAAAATGTTTTACGGGTATGTTTTTTCCAAACGAAATGTTATTTTAAATCTTTTTGGCTTCTGTAATCGGTTTTTGTTCACGTTATTTTAAATTTTTTTGGCTTCTGTAATCGGTTTTTCTTCACGTTATTTTAAATATTTTTGGCTTCTGTAATCGATTTTTGCTCACGTTATTTTAAATATTTTTGGCTTCTGTATTGGTTTTTGTTCACGTTATTTTAAATATTTTTGGCTTTTGTATTCTGTTTATGTTCACGTTATTTTAAAAAAAAATTGCTTGTGTATTTGGATTTTATCTGATATTTTCAACTCGATAGGTAAGGTCGGGATAACAAATACAAAATATACAACAAGGATTGTCTCATGGATTCGAAGGTGCCAGAGATCGTTGAGTTCAAAAAATGGTGTGTTCATTTTTCTTGAACTCATGTGACAATTTATTTGGTTATTCATTGATGGAATTATGAATTTTTGCTGTATAGTCTTTTGGCGGATGATGTGGAAAGCAGTTTGAGGATGACTCAGTTGTCTACTCAGTCCTCCTATTCTTTCGAAAATGATTTTCTTAGGGAGACTGAAAAGAAGTCTATCAGTGATGTGAAGCTTTGTGGTGAGGTAAATATCGCTTTTTTATTTTTTGCTTATCTTGAATTATGTCAAGTCTGTATCGATTTTTTAAGCTTTGATGGTTTATATTTAAGGTCACGACGTGCATCACGTACGGGACAATAAAAGCTATTGAGAGCAAATACAACTGGTGGTACAAGTCTTGCAAAAAATGTCCATTTTCCGTTTGTGAAGATTTTGATTAAAATATTTGTTCCTTATTTTTTAGGTTTAAAATTTGAATTTTTATTAACCTTGATTAAGTGGAATTCAACAAATTTCTGTTTTTTTTCACAAAAAAAACACAATTTTAAATACTAAAAACATCCAACCCTACAATTAAAATTTAAATAAAAAAAGAAAATAAATGGAATTCAAACTTTCGGTTCTGATTTTTTAAAATTTAAAACTTTATTTTTCCTAACACCCTTTTTGATATTCCCTAAACCTTTTTCCTTCTCTACATTTTCAACAAACATTTTCAGTGGTATTAAATTTTTTTTTTTATTTTCCAAAAAAAAAAAATCATACTAATCAACAAAATCCCAACCTACAAATTCGCACTTATTTTTAAAATTTAAAGTTTGGATTTTTTTTAACCTTGATTCACTGTAATTCAAAAATTTACAATTTTTAAGAAATTAAAAATATTTTCAAATTACTCGAAATAACCCAACCTACGGTTTGAATGTATAAAAATAATAAACTTGATTAGAACATTTGATCCTTATTTTTGCAGTTTAAAAGTTGAATTTTTATTAACCTTTATTAAGTGAAATTCAACAAATTTCTATTTTTTTCCCATAAAAACACAATTTTAAATACTAAAAACATTCAACCCTACAATTTAAATTCAAATCTAAAAAAAGAAAATAAATGGAATTCAAACTTTAGGTTCTGATTTTTAAAACTTTTAAATTTGATTTTTTACTAACACCCTTTTTGATATTCCCTAAACCCTTTTCCTTCTCTACATTTTCAACAAACATTTTTAGTGGTATTCAAAAATTTACTTTTGTTTTCAAAAAAAAAAAATATTTCGTACTAATCAACAAAATCCCAACCTACAAATTTCGCACTTATTTTTAAAATTACTCTATTGAATATTATTAAAACTAACTATTTCTTCTTCTTTTTGTCTAATTTGATAAAACAAGTCAAGTGTGACTTTAGCCCTTTTTGTATACAAGAAAATTTCAAATATGTGTTCTTAATTTGATAAATAATTATTTATAGCTATGATGTGGAAATTGTTTGCTTCCGATGGGTGAAGCTAATTATGATTTATATGGGCCTCAAATTTTATTTTATTTTCATGGATTATGAATTAAAATCAATTTGATTTATTTCTTATATTTGTTGAGAGTACGAACCTACCACTCCTTTAGGTAGACTCTAATCATAGAGCAGTCACGAATATTTTCCCAAGAGTGGGTCCACCATTGTGTGCACGCGCATGCCAGCAAAAGAGAACACATAACTCGGTCGAAAAAAATTTGAATCATGATTTTAGTCTGTAATAACAGCTTTCCTTAAATGAAAACTTTTTATCAGGCAAAAGCATCATACTAAGATTTTTTGTTGAAAGATTTTCAAACTAAAAATATATTTGATAAGTTTTGCCAGACTAATGCAGTCAAATACGTCAAAGGAATTGATGGAATCAGTCGTATTGTTGTGGGACTATTGGTCCACGTCGGATTCTACAAGCAATCCCAAGAGCAAACGACAACCAGTCCTAGGAGTTGAGGACACCCGGTCCTGTCACAGACATTGACAGCACTCTCACTCCACATCAGATCCATGTGTGCAAGTCTCGTCAAATATGTTAACGACACCAAATCAGTTAAACAAAAATAATACCGTCAAAGTGTTTGACGGTATCTATCTTTAACATGCTACAATTTCATCCTAAGCTTTTTTTTCTTGCATAACTATTAGTTTAATTGATTGTTAACATTAAAACTTCAGTCTTTTTAAATTGTTTATTTAAAATTTTATTTTTGTATTCAATATAATAATTTAAAATTACATATAAATACATGATTTTATTTTAATTTTATTTGTACTGAAGATATAAGCATAAGCTGTGTCGAAATAAATTATTTTGATTAAATTATTTTTCAAGTTATTTTATTAGCATAATAAAACTTAATTAATTCTTAGCATAATCTAGTATTACTTTAATTCTATTATAGTTACCTAAAATAACTACGTAGTAACTTTAAAAAGTTATTCCTACCAAAAATATAAAATGTTGAAAAAAAAATTCTAATTGAATTCTGCAAATTGATATAGCATATAAGGAAAAAAATGTAGGATGTAAAATATATATACTATCAAACACTTTGACAGGATTAGTTTTATTTACTGATTTGGTTTTGTCAATGTATTTGACGGGACTGGCACATATGAATCTGATGTGAAGTGAGAGTGCCATTAATGTCCCTGACGAGACTGGGTTATGTCAACTCCTCCTACTTGACTGTCTGTAGAATCTGACATGGACCAATAATCCTGCAACATTACTTGACGAAACTGGTTCCGTCAATTTCTTTGACGTGTTTGACTGCATTAGTCTGATGAAACTGTTGTTGTTGAGCTCGCTGCCAGAAAGTTGGGATACTCTAGTAGTGACATTAAGAAACTCTGCTCCTAATGGGAAATTGAAGATGGATGCTGTGACAGACAGCCTCCTAAATGAAGAGTCCAAGATAAAGGAACGAAGTTTAACCAGCACATCTAATGTGAACGTGACTGATAACAGAGGAAGGTACGACACCCAGGATTGTAGCAAGAGTCGGGGTCCAGAGGCCGGTATAGGCCAAAATATGAGTTAAAGTGCTTCTATTGTGGGAAGCCCGGTCATAAGAAGCCAGACTGTAGGTTTATGCAAAAATATGAAAAGAACGGCAGTGTGAAGCCAGATTAGATTATTTATGCTTTTGCTGTAAAAAAAAAATTCTCTATCACACGCACATAAAAGTGAGTGGGTCCTATTTTGAAAAGATAATAAAAGAGCGAGAAGAAGTTAGTGAGATCCATTACTTTTATGTGAATTTGGCAGAGAAGCAAAAATACTAAACACTTTTTTTATTTGTGTCTATTATAATTATGTTCTTGGGATCTATACTCTTTCTTGTGTTTCATCTCTGCTACACAATTTAGTGATTTTATTCTGAGTTATATTTTCATGGAATTAGTAGTTTTATGTTTGTTTACAAAACAAGGAATATAGTGATTGTTTTTCAAGTTTTATTTGGTGGATTGCCATTTTCTTTCAAGTAGGTGGGATTAGTGTGATTCCATGTTTCATAGAATCAAATTTTAATATAACTTATCCTTATTTATTTTATTTATTTTATACAATATGTATTATCCTTTAAAAATAATATTCTCTATTTAAAAATAATTTTCATTTAATGTTTTACGTTAAAATTAGATTTGAGTAGATTACATCCTCATTTCATTTAGTGAAAATATCATCAGATAAAGATAAAAAAAATAAAAAAAACTAACATTTTCTTTGGCTTGAAAAGTAATAAATAATTTGTTTACCAAAAAAAAGTAATAAATAATTTAAAACAAATGATATATTTCTAGGAATTTCGGATGATTATTACCTATGTAGCACCGACACGACACCCAACACGTGATACGATACGACACGACACTCTGACACGTCAATCGTAAAAAATTATGGATTTTGACACGTTGGGACACGTTTTAATATTAAATATTTTTAAATTATATAGTGTATATTTCATTTAATATTCAATAATTTAACAAAAAATAAAAAAATTAATAATACCCATCAAAATATTATCTTTCAACTTTCCTTTCCAATCCAAAACCACATAAGAAAAATTGATTCAAAGTCGGAATCCAAGGTGTTACATAAAGGAAGAAAAAAAATATAAATATAAATCTGATATAACCAATGGCAACAACAGCAAGCTTAATTCACCGACTCCCAATACCAAAAATTGTAGCAGCGTTCTTCACAAAAGGCAAAAACATAAACTAAAAGAATACATAAGAACATCAAGAACACAATCAAACATTATAAAAGGTGGAAGCTTTAATAAAAAAAAAAGAACTGGGATGAAAGATAGAGAGATAAGATCAGATTAGAGAGAGATTAGGGAGCAGGAGACACGGTAAGAGCGTAACAGGAATGACAATGATGGTGTTGAGATGATCTATTTTTTACTTAAAGGAAAAAAAAGGGAGAAAATTGATATGATCATGTAGAAGCTTTACTAATATATTTTAATTTTTAAAAATATAATTTTTTTAAAAAAATAATTTTTTTTGTAAAATATATTTTTTTAAAAAAAATAAAAAAATTTATGAAATGCAATTTGAGCGTGCCGGAACGTATCGGACTCGGTCAAATTCGCATGTCGGAATGGTCAACGTGTCGGAAAAAGTTGACCGTGTGTCCGACACCGTGTCGCCGTGTCGGAGCGTGTCGGACACGACTCTCACTATTATTACCATATTATTCTCTGTTTACTTTTATTATTATTATTATTATTATTATTTTAAAGGGTAACAATTATCCGTAGAGCTGTTTAAGAAATACTTGATGCTTTTTATAAATACATTATTTAATTTAATTATTGAAAAATGAAAATTATAAAAAAAATTATTTTCTTAATTTATTATACTATGAAAATATTAAATATTTTTATATTTTTATTTAATACTTCTCATTTTAATTTCTTAACTAAGTATTGTATTTAAGAACATGAATAATTAATAATACCTTTTACAGAAGTCTTAATTAAGCCACTTCGTGGGGTCAACAGACAAAAGACCGTTTGATTTTTTTTAAGTTGATTTCTTCCTTTTAATAAGAGAAGCACTTAAAAGGAATGGATTTAATGCGTCTGATTTTGTAAAGATACGTTAATATTAAATCTCTCCATAAAAGATTTGATACATAACCTTAAACCAGAAAAAACACTATATAAGTATATAGACACATATATCATCATTGTAATATAGACTCCCTTCTTTATTGTGGATTAAGAATTCTCTCCTCTGGCTAGTCATCTTCTTGAGAAACAGCGAAGGTTTGGTCTTGTCTCTTGTGCCTCCCAATTCTTTTTATTTGTGTATTATTATAATTGTGTTCTTGGGATCAACACTGTTTTCTTGATCATATTTTCTTTCAAGAAAGTAGGATTGGTACTGTAATCTTGATCATTTTCTTTAAATATAACCTGTTGTTTCCTTTTTTGTATTTTTGTTGTTCCACGGGTATCACTAATGTGTGTTCCACGGGTACGTATCAGCTGTCCCCTATTTTGTTTCTTGTTTCTTATTTGATTCCACGTTATTAATTCCATATTTCAATCCATGTAATGATTTCAAGATCTTAACTTGAATTGCTAATGTTACTTTGCAGGATGGAAAACAAGAAAAGAAAACTGATGAGTCCAGATTGGTCCAAGATGCCAACTGATATCATAGAGACGATTTACAAGGGCATAGAATTTCAGGATCAAGCTCGATTTGGCAGCGTATGTAAGGGTTGGTATTCTTGTACCTACAACAAACCCCACCTTGCAGTTCCAAACAGAACCCCTTGGTTAATTGATAACAATGATGAAAGCTCAAGATACAATCTTGTTGTTAGTCCCTCTAATCGTCACAAGGATTTTAAAATCTACAAACCATTTAGGCCTTTCCGTGATTCCTGCATTAAGGGATCGATCAAGGGCTGGTTAGTTATCAGATCTCGAGTTAAAGTGTTCATTCTCAACTTGTTCTCAAAAGTTCGAATTGAACTCCCTCCTCGTACCACGATGCCGGATTTCCTCAAGTCAAAGGGATACAATGTTAGTGGCATGGACACTCCTGTGTCTTTCACAATTTCAACATGTGTCAATTCAAATCCTATCATGGCTGCAGCTGTTACTTGCGGTGGTGACTTGGTATGGTGCAAGATAGGATCAGACAAAGCATGGAATGGCTATCGGGGTGATAAACAATATGGGAATCTCACTTTTCACAAAGACAAACTTTATGCTATTACCCGAGACGGTAGAAAAGTTGATATATTTCGAGTTGGAGTTGATGATGATGAATCATCAGTGCTCTTTTTGTTGCATAGTATAGATTCTGAGCATTCAACCAAGAATCTATCAGATTCTAATTTGAACGTATATTTGGTGGTGTCTAATGGAAGTGTTTTAGTTGTGAAGAGGTATTATCGTGATTATGAATTTCGTGCGCCAACGATTGGCTTTGATGTTTTTAAGGTACAAGAAAACTGCATCCAACCCAGGGTCGTGAATGTGGACACCTTGGGAGACCAAGATTTGTTTCTGGGTGAATTGAATTGTGAATCTCTTCCAGCTAAAGACTTTCTTGGAGTTCAAGAAGGCTGCATATACTTCACTGGCTACTCCGATAGCGGTTTTATGTCTGAATTGGGAGTTTTCTCAGTTAAAGAAAGACGTATGCTAGATCCGCTTTATCTTACCAATATGGAATATCCAATTTGGGTCTTACCTAGGTTTGCATTTACGTGTAACTGCACATGTCATGATTCTACACTATGGAAGCCCAAGAAAAAGAAAAAAATATGTAAAGCGCAAAACTAATGTTGTGTGAATTTAGCTTGGGATTTGGATCTTTTGTACTTTGTGAAGAGACAAAAAAAAATTATCAATGCAAATATTTTACATTGTTTTGATTACTTTCAAGGTTAGGTTTTATTCAACTCTAGAACATATCACAAGAGCCTATGAGTGTGTGTCTTTGTGTTGTTCATGAGCAAGTTAAGTGAAATGAAAGGATTCAGATCAAGTTTAGTTTACAAGTCATTTCCATTTTGTACATCTTT
>JAVKPL010006647.1:20000-26624 GCA_032173675.1 Gastrolobium villosum | reverse complement strand
ACACAATGTAGGGGCTGTGTGCAGCCAAAAAAAACGCAAAAGAAGGGTTAAGGTGAAGGGAATTTTGGGTTGCTTAAAGTCATGGGTTCTAGGGCCCAAGTCCTAAATAAATGGGTTCATACAAGTCCAATTGTTTTCTTATTTAGGAATTAATCCAATCCTTCTAACTTTTATGCACCTCTAATTATTTACTAAAGATTTACTCCTTACTTAAAATTAATGGTGTACTTTTAAATGAGTACATAATTCTAAATAACCGTATGCTCCCTATAAGTTCTATTTAATTTATTCCTATAACTAAAGTTTCACATGCATAAAATAGGCACTTGTCTTCCAAGGTACTACCAATAAATCCTTAATTTAAATTTTAATTCCGTTCTAGAGCAAACATATATAATTCGCATATACTTACTCTAGCCCATTCCTAATAGGTTCGTAATTAGACGGGATGTTACACTCTCCCCAACTTGTTTTGAAGTTTGTCCCCAAACTTCGCCTTACCATTCCAAAAAGTGCCAAAATCTAACGCGTATCACCATTACACCACACCATACCGTTCAATGCATTTAGACAGCCATTTATAAAATTCATAAGACACCTCAAGACTTATACTTTGCCTGATCATTGAATAATATAGGTGGAACACAATTTTGGAAGAATAATAAAATCATGTTACAAACAATTCCCTAAGTTCTGCTTAAGCATCAACAAATAAGGTAACACACCAGTAGAATGGAATGAACAAAAATCTTACCAGACTAATAACTCCAGCTAAAAATACTAAAACTCAAAGTTCTAGGGCACAAATAATAGTCAACTAACAAATCCATTGGCAAAACATCTTTCATTTAGTAACTTAAAAAAGATTTAGTGCGGCATACGTGAACAAAATTTATTCACCCGATTTAAAATTGCAACACATGAAGTAAAACATTTTCACATAAGGTACAATTAACAAATCAGTGGTCCAAACTAAAAGTTCCTATGAGTTCAGTTAAAACGAAGTAATGTTATCTCCTATTAACTGCGCAACTATATAGCCAATTAATTAAGACCTCCCATTTTAAAGCTTTCGTAATGCGTATGCTACAATTTTTTTAAGAGTGCCCTCTCCTCCTACCTGTTTCTTATCAATAATAAGAGTCCAGTTCACACCTAGGCTTTATATTCAAATTTCTACATTAATCATCTCACCTAGGAATATTATAGACTGAATCCAAAATTTTTTTATAATCCTTTAGAAAATTAGACCAAAACAGACCAAGCTTTCATATATCAGGTTCACAGTAATTACACTCAGACTTCCTAGTTAAATTTAAATCTGACATTCAAGGGATAGATGGTATTTCATGGAATTAGACCTAATGCATGAACAACACCGTATTCAAATTTTTCTCGAACAAATGATTTATAACATCTATACATGCAACTTCATATATATATATATCAAAAGAAAACCTTTCAAAAATAATAGTGATGTTTCACGATGTCTTTTAAATAATTTCAAAATGAATATCAAACTTTTGGGCATGGAATTCACAGCAGCATATTCAAGTCACAGATTGAATATTATATCAATTAGGCAACAGCTAAACAAAACCAGTTTACTTACTTAAATTCGAACTATGCAAATATAATATGATAGTATCTAGTTAATACCGACTCTAGTGGCACATAAAAATAATCAACAATTCCCAATAAATGATGACAAAAATAAAAGTGATTCATATGAGAATTTTGCATGCTTGTGTACCTAATGTGCCAAGACATGATGGCTATATAATCAATGGAATTTCAAGGCATGGGAAGCACATTGGTATACATTGAGACGTATATGAGGTTTGGGTTACATGCAAGTGTATGAAATACTCAAATGTTATAAGTTTGGATATAGTTAATAAAACTCATTTAAAATGGTTAGAATATCATGCATAGTATGTGATATGAATCATGCATTGATTAGCACCTTCAATTAATTAGGCCACAAGGGTTAGTTTGAATTTGTAAGTTCAGACAATACTTTGCATGTAGAAAAATTCACCTTGAGGACAGTAAATTCAAGTAAGGGCAAACATTCTTCTGCGGAACAAGTTTAGACATATTAAGAGGGTTCTAACAACATGGTAAGACATGCTTTGTAAAATCTCTTGAAGGTGTTTTGTATAGTGAATAAAATTGAATTTTGCAGTAACAGTTTTAAACATAACGTTTGGCAATTTGAAAACAGAATTTGAAATACCTTGAGGCATATTCATACAAAATTTAAATTACCCAAAACCAACTAAAGATTTATAAAAGAACAGACTGATACTACAAAGTCCTCAACATGCATGACACAATATTATTTATTGTAAGGTCTATAATAGGCAATCTCATCTTGTATAACAGCCACAAACTCGTTACATAAAACAAGTACTTAACATCTAAATCATTTAACTTCTACCACGAAAGTCAAGACCATGTTTCTTATGTTATAGAGAAGTACTACTAAAATTCCTTGCACATGTTAGACATAAAATCTTGGATTGGGAAACTATCAGACTTAGAGTTACCCAAAAAGTTTTCGCACTTAATTAATTTCACAAGGACTCACTAAACTGAAATAAGGTTAAGTTGTTCAAAATTTCCACACTATACCTTCATTTCTTTACAATACCATCTAACATGAAACATGCCAACACTTTATGAGCTAACAGGATAACTAACCGATGTGCGTCATGAAAATTATGTATGTTTAATTCATGGGATTCTAATACAAGGAAGGACTAACGATTCTTACCACACAAAAGTCAAAATCATTTTTTTCGCAGTCAAAATAACAATCATGAAGGAAGCATATATAGGTCAATCAATAACAACATAAGATGAAATCCCATTTTTAGCAGCAAGGTTTCTTACACTAAAATGTGAAAAATCTAAACTGGTAAGTTAAACAGTCATCACATAAAAATCGATTATCATGATCAAAGACAATGTACTATACGCAAGTCCAAATAGTCCAAATCACACAAAGCAAGTAGATACATAAGAGCTATGATTACAAGTATCACTCGCATGAATGGTAGAGGCGTAGGGGTCAAGTTCTCTCTTCTCACACATCACTACCTAGTTCGCATCTTCTTTTTCACTAATGGTGCCCAGTGCTAGTTTACCACTATGAGATTTGTAAGACTGTAGACCCCCGTGTTTAAATCTTAATTAGCTCCAACTCTACTTTCTAAGGCAATAACTGGATCTACTTAAGTGAGTGACCTATGCCTAAATGAATAATCAGGTTTTCCTACTCAAACAGATTAACCCTTTCTGCAAGTAAGTAATATAACAGAGTTAGTAAAGATTAACAATTTATACTACCCAGTTATATACTACAGTCACAGTATACAAGAGGTCATAAATCACAAGAAAGATATGGAACACTGTCATTAGCTTATTATCATCCATGACTTAAATATCACAAAGCTTTCACATCAAATATAGGCATATAAGACTTCACTGATAATTCACTGGAACAATGTTAATAATTCACCGTACATTCAAGTAACAATTCACTATTCCACACTTAGTGTTCAGACACAGGTGTACCCTGTGATAACCATGATTATGCACACACAAACTGCGCGATAGTGAGTTGATCAGGCTCACCACCTAGCAAAAGGATGGGAACAGTCATGTTTAATACAGTGTACTACCAGAGTCATCACACTTCCAGTAACTCATTCACAACTAAGCTCAAACAGCAAGAGCACATACAATTATCCAGACAACAATCATTCAACAAACAGCATACAATTCAATCAAAAACAGACACCATGAACCGAAACTGCTCTGATACCAATTAGTGTAACACCCACTCTTGTATGCATCCAAGAGGGTTGTTTGCTAAATCGTATTAGAGTTGCAGCGGTATGGAATTCATTTCTTATAAACTTTATCAAATAACATTTAAGTTGGAGACTAAAAAAAAATTTCCAGGTTTGGTGCTCAGAAAAATAATTTGAGAAAGATGAGATCGTTTATCGAACATAGAAAATTTCATTGAGAAAACCCTTTTGCTGAATTTTCTACGCTTTTCAGAAAACCTTGCTGTCTTATAAAATCTGTATAAAATCGAAAATGCTTGCGATAAAAAAATATTCCAAGCTTCTGTAAAACTAGGCATCCGGGGCATCGCGTACATATAAATTATGCGCGATTCGGAGGTGAATAGCCCCACGGAACAGGACACGTAAAACGCTTGTGAATTCTGTCCGTTTTCTGGAACAGGCTGTAGGGCGAAGCTTATAAAAATTTGTACAGATTTCGTATAGAGATGAAACCTGCACAGTTTGAAAGTACATACCCGGGGCTTCGCGTGCATATAAAATAATAGTAAATCGGAGTTCGTTTGCCCCTTGAAACATGACACGTAAAGTGGTTGTAAAACTGGTAAAAATTCAGCACTTAGTTAAAAATTCTCTTTGCAAAACGTTTTTCTGATTTTTCCAAAACAGCCGCTGTTCATAAAGGTTCAAGGTAAAATAGGGATGATAAAGTCTACAGTCATCCAAGAGTACCAAAATATAAAGCATTACAGTCATCCAACAATCAAACAGTAACAGCAAAAATCCATGCATCAGCAAGCAACAGCAAACTTCACTTCTTCAAAAGCTTTTACGTCCTCCTGCCATTTTGGAAAATAGCAGCCCCGAAGGGGTGAGAAAAATCCCAGTAGTGTGGCAACAAAACCAGTAATATAACAGTATTAACTAGGCACAAAATCATAAACAGTCACTTCAACATATCCTTGTTCCTTTTCCTTTTTCCTTTTCATCATATTCATACATATAGCGCATATAACGCCTTTCCTTTTCATCATATTCATATATTGCGTATATAACGCCTTTCCTTTGCGCTTTTAGCACCGTCGTGCGCGCACTTCACAGTGGAATCAAATATACCCTTGGCACCTGAGCTCCATGTGGATTCCAACTGTGGGCCTATGCGGACTGATGCCAAGTGTCCCATACCCCGGTACCTTGGGGATGCCTATATGATGCTTGCTCAAACACATGGTCCTGTACATAACTATTCTAAAACAAGGCCTATATGATCTTGATACATGCATGTCATGCTATGCTTTCACACACAAAGCGTAAAAATGCGGTATGATGTAAGATGCATGCTTATATACCTTTCATATAGCCATCTCGGCACATATACTTTTCATATGCCTTATGCTGCCACATAACGTCTTTACCTCATAATCATATAGCCATCACGGCACATTTTTGGCAGTTTCCTTTCATCATAATGGAACATAACACTTTTACGGAATATGGAGCATCATGTCACAATTTTATACCAGTAGTCAATAGTCACATTAGGTAATATCGCCTGACACTTACCTCGTGTCTTTAACATTCTTTGTCAAACATCATCAATCCACATATCAATCAAACATTCCAAAGAGCTAGGATCTTGTGCACCTAATCAAATAGATACATATACATATGCAATCAGAATTTATTTCATGCTATTCCAATACTTTACCAACAAGTCCTAGACTTCTATTTCAGGTACCTTCATCGAATTGAAGTGTTTTTAGTGCCAAAATATATATACTGCCCTTAGAATAATATCATCCCTTGCTTGAACTACCATTTTTTTTCCACTGTTTTCATTATAAGAGGGTTCGGTTTTTAAGGCTCTCCTTAAGGAAATAATATTCTGACTTCATCTCATCTTAAATGAATTTATACAGCAACAAAATCTACATTTTTCCCTAGGTTCCCACATGCATACATATACGGTTTTCAAGCTTTTATTCCTAACAATATTCTGCCTTATAAAAGAGTTACCAATGATTAGATACAATCAAATTCCAAGGTTCTAACCAAGGCAGAATCGGTTAACAAAAAGATTAAAGATTTCAATTCTCATTCTCATCTAAACTATATATGGTGCGCTAGGATGGACTAATAAGCATGCTGTAAATTAGTTTGATGCATGTAGAGCTAGGAGTATGATGCAGTCCCACAAAACAGTCCACCATATTCACAAAGACACTATTTCCATACTAACAAATCGGGTTTAGGGGCTAGCATGCACTAGGTTCATGACTCTTATTCACATTCCCAACCTTACACTTTATGGTGTGCTAAAAATACAAGCTGTCCCAAAGTTCCAAGTGCGCCATATACTATGCTCATATAACATAATTTTAGCTTGCATACATCAACCACTAATGTTGTTTTAAAAGACAGAATTAATGGATGGACAGTGGCGAAAGAAAACGGTCCATTATATGCAAATACCAACCGAAACAAAGGATGGAGGAGGTAAGGGTTCGAACTAGGATTACCTCTTGTAAGCCCACAAGGTTCACGTTAGTGACAAGTGCAGCACCTCCACTAACTGTGCTCCACGAAAAACAAGTCCAGCCCTCCTAGGTGATGACCGAGTGTACAGAGAGAATGAGTGAAAGATGAGAATCAAGATTGAATCGTGCAGCATATGGAGGTTCCTCTTATGTCTCAAGGTTTTGGTCTATAACCACATCAAAACAGAAAGATGTTTCCATGAAGGTTGGACGAGGTGTTTAGGAATGAGGAGGAAATGAATGTTGCACCTTCTTGTAAGGTGATC
>JAVKPL010006647.1:0-15000 GCA_032173675.1 Gastrolobium villosum | reverse complement strand
AGTAATGAGGCTGTTATGTGTGGAGTTATGTTATTCATATCAATGATTAATGAGTCAGTTATAAAGTAATGAGGCTGTTACGTGTGGAGTTAAGTTATTCAGATCAATGAAGAGGATTGCGATGCGGGATGAAACTTGGATGATATTAATGAGTTAGTTATAAAGTAATGAGGCTGTTATGTGTGGAGTTATGTTATTCATATCAATGATTAATGAGTCAGTTATAAAGTAATGAGGCTGTTACGTGTGGAGTTAAGTTATTCAGATCAATGAAGAGGATTGCGATGCGGGATGAAACTTGGATGATATTAATGAGTTAGTTATAAAGTAATGAGGCTGTTATGTGTGGAGTTATGTTATTCATATCAATGATTAATGAGTCAGTTATAAAGTAATGAGGCTGTTACGTGTGGAGTTATGTTATTCAGATCAATGAAGAGGATTGCGATGCGGGATGAAACTTGGATGATATTAATGAGTTAGTTATAAAGTAATGAGGCTGTTATGTGTGGAGTTATGTTATTCATATCAATGATTAATGAGTCAGTTATAAAGTAATGAGGCTGTTACGTGTGGAGTTATGTTATTCAGATCAATGAAGAGGATTGCGATGCGGGATGAAACTTGGATGATATTAATGAGTTAGTTATAAAGTAATGAGGCTGTTATGTGTGGAGTTATGTTATTCATATCAATGATTAATGAGTCAGTTATAAAGTAATGAGGCTGTTACGTGTGGAGTTATGTTATTCAGATCAATGAAGAGGATTGCGATGCGGGATGAAACTTGGATGATATTAATGAGTTAGTTATAAAGTAATGAGGCTGTTATGTGTGGAGTTATGTTATTCATATCAATGATTAATGAGTCAGTTATAAAGTAATGAGGCTGTTACGTGTGGAGTTATGTTATTCAGATCAATGAAGAGGATTGCGATGCGGGATGAAACTTGGATGATATTAATGAGTTAGTTATAAAGTAATGAGGCTGTTATGTGTGGAGTTATGTTATTCATATCAATGATTAATGAGTCAGTTATAAAGTAATGAGGCTGTTACGTGTGGAGTTATGTTATTCAGATCAATGAAGAGGATTGCGATGCGGGATGAAACTTGGATGATATTAATGAGTTAGTTATAAAGTAATGAGGCTGTTATGTGTGGAGTTATGTTATTCATATCAATGATTAATGAGTCAGTTATAAAGTAATGAGGCTGTTACGTGTGGAGTTATGTTATTCAGATCAATGAAGAGGATTGCGATGCGGGATGAAACTTGGATGATATTAATGAGTTAGTTATAAAGTAATGAGGCTGTTATGTGTGGAGTTATGTTATTCATATCAATGATTAATGAGTCAGTTATAAAGTAATGAGGCTGTTACGTGTGGAGTTAAGTTATTCAGATCAATGAAGAGGATTGCGATGCGGGATGAAACTTGGATGATATTAATGAGTTAGTTATAAAGTAATGAGGCTGTTATGTGTGGAGTTATGTTATTCATATCAATGATTAATGAGTCAGTTATAAAGTAATGAGGCTGTTACGTGTGGAGTTATGTTATTCAGATCAATGAAGAGGATTGCGATGCGGGATGAAACTTGGATGATATTAATGAGTTAGTTATAAAGTAATGAGGCTGTTATGTGTGGAGTTATGTTATTCATATCAATGATTAATGAGTCAGTTATAAAGTAATGAGGCTGTTACGTGTGGAGTTAAGTTATTCAGATCAATGAAGAGGATTGCGATGCGGGATGAAACTTGGATGATATTAATGAGTTAGTTATAAAGTAATGAGGCTGTTATGTGTGGAGTTATGTTATTCATATCAATGATTAATGAGTCAGTTATAAAGTAATGAGGCTGTTACGTGTGGAGTTATGTTATTCAGATCAATGAAGAGGATTGCGATGCGGGATGAAACTTGGATGATATTAATGAGTTAGTTATAAAGTAATGAGGCTGTTATGTGTGGAGTTATGTTATTCATATCAATGATTAATGAGTCAGTTATAAAGTAATGAGGCTGTTACGTGTGGAGTTATGTTATTCAGATCAATGAAGAGGATTGCGATGCGGGATGAAACTTGGATGATATTAATGAGTTAGTTATAAAGTAATGAGGCTGTTATGTGTGGAGTTATGTTATTCATATCAATGATTAATGAGTCAGTTATAAAGTAATGAGGCTGTTACGTGTGGAGTTATGTTATTCAGATCAATGAAGAGGATTGCGATGCGGGATGAAACTTGGATGATATTAATGAGTTAGTTATAAAGTAATGAGGCTGTTATGTGTGGAGTTATGTTATTCATATCAATGATTAATGAGTCAGTTATAAAGTAATGAGGCTGTTACGTGTGGAGTTAAGTTATTCAGATCAATGAAGAGGATTGCGATGCGGGATGAAACTTGGATGATATTAATGAGTTAGTTATAAAGTAATGAGGCTGTTATGTGTGGAGTTATGTTATTCATATCAATGATTAATGAGTCAGTTATAAAGTAATGAGGCTGTTACGTGTGGAGTTAAGTTATTCAGATCAATGAAGAGGATTGCGATGCGGGATGAAACTTGGATGATATTAATGAGTTAGTTATAAAGTAATGAGGCTGTTATGTGTGGAGTTATGTTATTCATATCAATGATTAATGAGTCAGTTATAAAGTAATGAGGCTGTTACGTGTGGAGTTAAGTTATTCAGATCAATGAAGAGGATTGCGATGCGGGATGAAACTTGGATGATATTAATGAGTTAGTTATAAAGTAATGAGGCTGTTATGTGTGGAGTTATGTTATTCATATCAATGATTAATGAGTCAGTTATAAAGTAATGAGGCTGTTACGTGTGGAGTTATGTTATTCAGATCAATGAAGAGGATTGCGATGCGGGATGAAACTTGGATGATATTAATGAGTTAGTTATAAAGTAATGAGGCTGTTATGTGTGGAGTTATGTTATTCATATCAATGATTAATGAGTCAGTTATAAAGTAATGAGGCTGTTACGTGTGGAGTTATGTTATTCAGATCAATGAAGAGGATTGCGATGCGGGATGAAACTTGGATGATATTAATGAGTTAGTTATAAAGTAATGAGGCTGTTATGTGTGGAGTTATGTTATTCATATCAATGATTAATGAGTCAGTTATAAAGTAATGAGGCTGTTACGTGTGGAGTTATGTTATTCAGATCAATGAAGAGGATTGCGATGCGGGATGAAACTTGGATGATATTAATGAGTTAGTTATAAAGTAATGAGGCTGTTATGTGTGGAGTTATGTTATTCATATCAATGATTAATGAGTCAGTTATAAAGTAATGAGGCTGTTACGTGTGGAGTTAAGTTATTCAGATCAATGAAGAGGATTGCGATGCGGGATGAAACTTGGATGATATTAATGAGTTAGTTATAAAGTAATGAGGCTGTTATGTGTGGAGTTATGTTATTCATATCAATGATTAATGAGTCAGTTATAAAGTAATGAGGCTGTTACGTGTGGAGTTATGTTATTCAGATCAATGAAGAGGATTGCGATGCGGGATGAAACTTGGATGATATTAATGAGTTAGTTATAAAGTAATGAGGCTGTTATGTGTGGAGTTATGTTATTCATATCAATGATTAATGAGTCAGTTATAAAGTAATGAGGCTGTTACGTGTGGAGTTATTTATTCAGATCAATGAAGAGGATTGCGATGCGGGATGAAACTTGGATGATATTAATGAGTTAGTTATAAAGTAATGAGGCTGTTATGTGTGGAGTTATGTTATTCATATCAATGATTAATGAGTCAGTTATAAAGTAATGATGCTGTTACGTGTGGAGTTATGTTATTCAGATCAATGAAGAGGATTGTGATGCGGGATGAAACTTGGATGATATTAATGAGTTAGTTATAAAGTAATGAGGCTGTTATGTGTGGAGTTATGTTATTCATATCAATGATTAATGAGTCAGTTATAAAGTAATGAGGCTGTTACGTGTGGAGTTATGTTATTCAGATCAATGAAGAGGATTGCGATGCGGGATGAAACTTGGATGATATTAATGAGTTAGTTATAAAGTAATGAGGCTGTTATGTGTGGAGTTACGTTATTCATATCAATGATTAATGAGTCAGTTATAAAGTAATGAGGCTGTTACATGTGGAGTTAAGTTATTCAGATCAATGAAGAGGATTGCGATGCGGGATGAAACTTGGATGATATTAATGAGTTAGTTATAAAGTAATGAGGCTGTTATGTGTGGAGTTATGTTATTCATATCAATGATTAATGAGTCAGTTATAAAGTAATGAGGCTGTTACGTGTGGAGTTAAGTTATTCAGATCAATGAAGAGGATTGCGATGCGGGATGAAACTTGGATGATATTAATGAGTTAGTTATAAAGTAATGAGGTTGTTATGTGTGGAGTTATGTTATTCATATCAATGATTAATGAGTCAGTTATAAAGTAATGAGGCTGTTACGTGTGGAGTTAAGTTATTCGGATCAATGAAGAGGATTGCGATGCGGGATGAAACTTGGATGATATTAATGAGTTAGTTATAAAGTAATGAGGCTGTTATGTGTGGAGTTATGTTATTCATATCTGTAACATCCCGCATAATTAGTAAAATACCTAAGTACTATATGCTATGTGTACATGTGTAGAATTCGGATGTATGGTTTATGTGTAATGGCTTGTGAATTGGTTGACCTTTATCCTTGGATAAAACTAAGGTAATTAATTAAATTAAATCTTAGTAGGGTACATATGTAGACATGTGAATTTAATCTTATGAGTAAGGCATTAGTGTTTGGATGTGGGCTAGTGTATGTGTGAGGACTAGTTAATTTTGGACTTGTGTGATTGTATTTTTGGTGTGTGGCCAATGGCCCAAGGATGGCCTTTGAACCTACCTTGTTTTAGCCCAAAGTTGTAACCACTTATCCTCCTTAAAGCCTAGTCCAACAAGGCTGCCTTGTGCAGCAAGGAACACTACTTGGCTAGTTGTTTTTCCCCTCATTTTTGCGCACAAGTAAGGGTGATTTAGGACCTTGAAATCTGCCATTTTTCCCTTGTTAAAACCGCCACCTCACCTTGCTTAAGCATAACTTGATTTTAATTTTATTGCATGGTAGTCACATGTGCCTTTAAGCTTGATATTAGGCTGCATTTTTCTGCATTTGGGCGCACATGGGGGGAGGGAGTCATGGATCAGATTTTGTGTCACCAAAACTGCCTAACTTGTTGACTTGGTGAACCACTTACACCCTCCATCATGACACTGTTTTGTGCAGATTTTTGACAAGCTTTTGCAGCCCATCATGAGTCAAAACCTGCCTTGTTTCACATGCATCATAAGAGGTCTTTTTGCTGCATTTTCATCATTTTGTGCAGCTCCAAAATCTGAACTTGGGCTGTCACAAAACTGCACCTCTTTTCCCCCTCATCATTGCGCACCAAGGCTGCTTAAGTGCAGATTTTTGGGCTGCCACATGGTTGTTTCCTTGTTGACTTAGCAAAGCCCTTACATGTACTCATGAGGCACCTCCTCCACTCCATTTTTGCGCACAACTTGGTCAATGATGCAGAAGTTTTTCTGACTTAGGACAGCCCCAAAATTGAGTGTTTAGACTGCCACAAATCAGAGTTAATGATGCACATCTTCCACACCTCTTTGTGCGCAAAATCATGGTCAATTGTGCAGAAATTTCTCTGCCTTGGACAGCCCTCAAAGCTGAACAAATCTTCCCTCACCCCTTGCATGTAAATAGAGTAAAGTAGAAGCAAACCTTGCTTGATTCAGCCTTAGATTCAGCCCCATCCTCTCTAAGAAATCTGAATTTTTCATGATAGTTAATCATGGCAATTTTCCCTCACCTTCCCTATATATGTGCGCATGGAGAGGGAGTTGGCTTCATGTGTATATGCAGCCAAGTTTCTCCCTCACTCCCTCTCTTCCATAACCGAACCAACAAGCCTCTTGGAGAAGAAAAAAAAACATTGGTCACTTACCTTCCCTCACCTCTCAAAACCGTAGCCCTTGTCCCAAGCAAAGAGTAAGTTTTCCTCCTCACTTTCACCGCACTATTCAGTCTTGATCCCTCACTTTTGAAGCTGCCCAAGTTTGTCCATCCTCATCCTTGTTGCGCATAGATCACATAGGAAGCTAGGACTTGTTGTGAAGTGGAACTAGAAGGGTGTGGTGAAGGGTGTGCTACAAGAGGTAGGCCTTGAACTTTGAATTCTTTCTTAGTATAACCATGTATATGTGCTTAAATGTCTCCTTGAGTATGTGTGGTTTTGGGATTCAAGTATGATCATGGTAAAAAATTAGAATGGTGGAGCTATTGCATGGTGAATTGTATGCATAAAAATGCTTAAGATTATATGCCACTGTTTGTATGATTAGGCCACTGTTTAAAGAGAAATGTGCCACTGTTTTCTTATGTATGTGCCACTGTTTGGTAGATAAAATGCCACTGTTTCCATGCTTAAAATGCCACTGTTTTAGTCATAAAATGCCACTGTTCCCATGCTTAAAATGCCACTGTTTTAGTCATGAAATGCCACTGTTTCCATGCTTAAAATACCACTGTTTTTATACAAAAAAGGCCACTGTTTTAGATCATTATATGCCACTGTTTTTATGCATAAAATGTCACTGTTTAAGTCATTCCATGCCACTGTTTTAGTCCTTCTATGCCACTGTTTGTATGTATAAAATGCCACTGTTTTGGAAGTTCAAAGTGCCACTGTTTCTGTTTTAAAAATGCCACTGTTTCTGTTTTAAAAACGCCACTGTTTCTGTTTTGAAAACGTTTAAAACGTCACTATTTTGCTGCTGTAAATGCTCACTGTTTTGCTGCTGTATGCTCACTGTTTTGCTGCTGTATGCTCACTGTTTTGCTGCTGTAAATGCTCACTGTTTTGCTGCTGTATGCTCACTGTTTTGCTGCTGTATGCTCACTATTTTGCTGCTGTAAATGCTCACTGTTTTGCTGCTGTATGCTCACTGTTTTGCTGCTGTATGCTCACTGTTTTGCTGCTGTAAATGCTCACTGTTTTGCTGCTGTATGCTCACTGTTTTGCTGCTGTATGCTCACTGTTTTGCCGCTGTAAATAGCCACTGTAAATGATTAGTTTTAATTGATTTAGGTGCGCTTAAGAAGTGAGAATATTTCGCTGCCGTTGGTAATATTTAAGGAAAGCTAAGGTAAGTGTCAGGCGATGATGCCTAATGTAACTATTGACTACTGTTATAGAATTGTAACATGATGCTCCATATGCCGTAAAAATATTATGTTCCATTATAATGAAAGGAAACTGCCAAAAATGTGCCGTGATGGCTATATGACTAAGAGGTAAGGACGTTATGTGGCAGCATAACGCATATGAAAGGTATATAAGCATGCATCTTACATTATACCGCATTTTTTACGCTTTGTGTGTGAAAGCATAGCATGGCATGCATGTAACAAGATCATATAGGCCTTGTTTTAGAATAGTTATGTACAGGACCATGTGTTTGAGCAAGCATCATATAGGCATCCCCAAGGTACCGGGGTATGGGACACTTGGCATCAGTCCGCATAGGCCCACAGATGGAATCCACATGGAGCTCAGGTGCCAAGGGATAATTGATTCCACTGTGAAGTGCGCGCACGACGGTGCTAAAAGCGCAAAGGAAAGGCGTTATATACGCAATATATGAATATGATTAAAAAAGGAAAAGGAACAAGGATATGTTGAAGTGACTGTTTATGATTTTGTGCCTAGTTAATATTGTTATATTATTGGTTTTATTGCCACACTACTGGGATTATTCTCACCCCTTCGGGGCTGCTATTTTTCCAAAATGGCAGGAGGACGCAAGAGCATTTGAAGGAGTAATATTTTGCTGTTGATTGCTGATGCGTGGATTATCAGTGTTGCTATTTGTTTAAATGGATAACTGTAATGACTAATGTTTTGGTACTTTTGGATGACTGTAGTCTTGATCATATTTATGTTGGCTTGAACACTTATGAACAATGGCTATTTTGGAAAACCTTTATGAAAAGAATTTAAGTGTTGAAAATTTTATACGGATTTGTATATCGCTTTGATAGCTCATGTGACGTTAACGACTCTAATTCCGCTTAGCAAACGACTCTTTTGGATGCATACAAGGGAGGGCGTTACACTAATTGGTATCAGAGCAGTTTGGTCCATGGATTTGCTTGTGTTTGATTGAATTGATTGTTGATTGTGCTTATCTGCTGATTGACTGTCTAAATGTGCTACAGCTTAAGTATATGTTAGCTAGGATAGTTAGATTGTTAGGACTGTTTTGTGATAAGACACGGATGCATAGCTAACTTGTCCGAATTGAACTCGAGTACCTACTTGAGACTGCTGCCATGGATAACTTGCGATGAGCCTGATCAACTCATTTCCTGATATTGTGAGTGCAGAATCATGGCAGGTGGTCGAGGTTCAACTCGGGGAAGGACTGGCGATGCAGAAGAAGATCTTATCACCACTATTGGAGGACTGGCAACGTTCATCCAGAATATGAGCCAAGAGTGGCGCGACCATAGACAACAGAATCAGAACCAACCCCCACTGCATGAGAATGCAGAAGAAATTGCCCGTCGGAGGTTGAAAGACTTCCGCAACTTCCAACCACCCACCTTTGAGGGTGAGGACAACCCCGAGGCTGCAGCGAAGTGGCTGCAGATGATTGAGAATATCTTCGAATGCATGGCATGCCCAGAAGCGCAGAAGACTGATTACGCGTCATACCAGCTGATGGGAGAAGCCTTAACGTGGTGGACTGGTGCGAGGGCTCTGCTGAGAGCTCAGGATGTGGAACTAACATGGGCCGTGTTCAGACAAGTATTTTTGGACAAGTATTTTCCTAAGGCGATGAGAAGAATGAAGCACACTGAACTGCTGTCACTCCGACAGGATAACATGACGGTTAACGAATATATCGCAAAGTTCGGGCAGCTGATCGAGTACGCCAACTTCGACCGGAACATCTATGATGAAGAATGGCAGGTGGAGAAGTTCGAGAGCGGATTGCATCCGGAAATTCGCAAGCTCATTCTAACGACGGCTAATCGTACACTTCCGGAACTCATCAATCAGAGTCGTCAGGCCGAAGGAATCATTAACGAGGCCAAGAACTTGAACAAGCCACCAACACTATTCCACGGAGGAAACCGAGCGGGCAGATTCTTCAGGACGGCACCTGGAAGGGGTAGAGGCAGAGGTACGCAGTTGCAAGCACGACCCGGAAACTTTAAGAGAAACTTTACGGTGGGCCAATCGTCGACTGGACGTCAGGGCGCGACTGTTTGTGCTACTTGTGGAAAGAACCACTCTGGAGTTTGTCGCAAGGGCAACAATGCATGTTTCAGATGTGGCCAGCAAGGTCATTTCGCTTATAAATGCCCCCAGAACGCTGACCAACAGCCTCCGCAAGCTCGGGTGTTCACATTGGATGCTAATGAAGCGCAGAAGTTCCCCAACCTGATCAAAGGTAATGTCACTTTGAATGGTCACCCAATTTCTGTTATCTTTGATTCTGGAGCGTCTGGCTCTTTTATGGCAAAGCATACTGCCTTGAAAATAGGCATCACCCCAACCCCGTTACCTTACGAGTTACACATCAGCACTCCTACTGGTGGATCGTGCACAGCTTCGGAGATCTGCAGAGGTGTTACCTTGCAGTTTGAAGGGAACACGTATACAGTTAACTTGGTGGTCCTGCCGGTATTCAACTTCGATGTGATTATCGGTATGGACTGGTTGACGGAAAACGGGATAACCTTGGATTGTCGAGCGGGGAAGGTCATTGTTCCTGCAAAGGATGGTAATTTTCAACCTTTCTCTCTCATTTCCTTATTGCAAGTTAGAAAAGAGCTCCGCAAGGGAGCAGCAGGATATCTCTTGTCGATCGAGGCTGAGACCTCGGTTGACAATCAAATTCAGAATGTACCGGTAGTTAGAGAATTCGAGGAGGTATTCCCGGATGAAATACCTCGATTGCCTCCTCATAGGGAAATAGAATTTTCGATCGAACTTGTTCCTGGAGTCGGACCGATCTCCATTGCCCCGTATCGCATGGCGCCGTTGGAACTTCGCGAGTTGAAGAAGCAGATTGAAGAGCTTTTGGCAAAGGAATTTATCCAACCGAGTACTTCTCCATGGGGTGCTCCAGCTATCTTGATTAAGAAGAAGGATGGAAGCTTACGTCTGTGTGTAGATTACCGTCAGCTAAACAAAGTAACGGTGAAGAATAAGTATCCGCTACCGAGGATCGACGATTTGATGGACCAGCTGAGAGGAGCCAGAGTCTTTTCCAAGATAGATTTACGATCGGGATACCATCAGATCCGGGTCAAACCGGAGGATATTCCGAAAACCGCTTTTAGGACTCGTTATGGGCACTATGAATATCAGGTGATCCCATTCGGACTTACGAATGCTCCAGCGGTATTCATGGACTACATGAACCGCATCTTCCGCCCGTTTCTTGATCAGTTCGTTATTGTGTTTATCGACGATATCCTGATTTACTCAGCTAATGAAGAGCTGCACGCGGAACATCTGAGGATTGTCTTGCAAGTCTTGAAGGAGAAACAACTGTACGCGAAATGGTCGAAGTGCGAGTTTTGGCTTAAAGAGGTCCAGTTTCTGGGCCACGTTATTTCATCAGAAGGTATCGCGGTGGATCCCAGCAAAGTCGAGGCTGTCATGAATTGGGAGCGACCCAAGACTGTCACCGAAGTAAGAAGTTTCTTAGGTCTGGCTGGATACTATCGAAGGTTCATCCAGAATTTCTCTCAGATCGTGCAACCTCTCACCCGTCTCACTCGGAAGGACAAGCCTTTTGAGTGGACTGAAGCCTGTGAAGAATGTTTCCTGGAGCTAAAGAGCAGATTGACGAGTGCTCCCGTACTCACGATTCCGGATCCTACCCGAAAGTTCGAAGTATATTGCGATGCGTCGCTGAAAGGACTTGGATGCGTGTTGATGCAGGACCGTATGGCAGTAGCTTACGCGTCTCGACAACTTAAGCCTCACGAAGAAAATTATCCTACGCACGATTTGGAGTTAGCAGCTATAGTGTTCGCACTTAAAATCTGGAGGCACCACTTGTATGGTTCACAGTTTGACGTGTTCAGCGATCATAAGAGTTTGAAGTACTTGTTCGACCAGAAGGAGCTGAATATGCGGCAACGTCGGTGGATGGAATTTCTGAAGGACTACGATTTTGAACTTAAATACCACCCAGGAAAGGCAAACGTGGTAGCTGACGCCCTAAGCAGGAAGACTCTACACACTGCAACTCTGATGATAGAAGAGCTGAAATTGTTTGAGGCCTTTCGAGACTTGAACTTATCGGTAGACGAGAGAGGAAGTAGCATAAGATTGGGGAATATAAAGGTGGAGAATGAATTGATCAGTAGAATTAAGGAGGCTCAGAAAGATGAAGAGTTAGTCCGTGATTTGGTTGGTAACCAAGATGTTGTAAAGGATGAGTTTGATGTTTGGAGATTTCAAGGACGGCTGGTTGTGCCGAATGAAGTGTTGAAGCAAGAAGTTTTACAGGAGGCTCACAAGGGTAAGTACGCAGTTCATCCTGGATCCACGAAGATGTACCATGATTTGAAGACCTCGTTTTGGTGGCCGGGTATGAAGCGTGATATTGCGGAGTATGTATCTCGATGCTTAACTTGTCAGAAGGTGAAGTACGAACATCAGAAACCGTCGGGACTTCTTCAACCTTTGGAGATTCCCGAATGGAAGTGGGACAGTATTTCGATGGATTTTGTAGTTGGACTTCCTCGGACGCGAGAAGGATATGATTCTATCTGGGTGATTGTCGATCGTTTAACGAAGTCAGCTCATTTCTTGCGTGTTAGAACCACATATGATACAGAGAGGCTTGCTAGAATTTATCTGCAGGAGATTGTGAAGCTGCACGGAGTTCCTACGAGTATTGTCAGTGATCGTGATCCCAAGTTTACATCTAAGTTTTGGGAATCCTTTCAAAGAGCGTTAGGGACCCAATTGAGGTTGAGTACTGCTTATCATCCGCAGACCGATGGCCAGACGGAACGCACCATTCAAGCCTTAGAAGACATGTTGCGAGCGTGTGTTTTGGAGTTAGGAGGCAGCTGGGATAGCTATCTTTCTTTGATTGAGTTCGCTTACAACAACAGTTACCACTCCAGCATTCAAATGGCACCGTATGAAGCTTTGTATGGGAGAAGATGCAGATCCCCTTTATGTTGGACTGAAGTGGGTGAGCGAAGTATGTTAGGACCTGATCTAATTCAAGAAACATCCGAGCAAGTAAAGAAGATTCGGGAGAATATGCAGAGGGCTCAGGCCAGACAGAAGAGTTACTACGACAAGCGTCATAAGCCTCTATCTTTCGAAGTCGGAGACCATGTGTTCTTAAGAATCACTCCTACATCGGGACTCGGAAGGAGAATGGGAGTTAAGAAGTTAAGTCCACGGTACTTAGGACCGTATCTGATTATGGACCGGATTGGAGAGTCTGCATACCGGTTGGCTTTACCACCCAATCTGTCAGGAATTCACAATGTATTTCATGTGTCTCAGCTACGGAGGTATCTCTCTGATCCATCTCACGTGTTACAACCGGAAGAAGTGGAACTCAAGGAAAATCTGACTTATCAAGTGCAACCATTCCAAATTCTTGAAAGATCCATCAAGCGACTCCGTTCTAAAGAAATTCCGTTGGTGAAAGTATTGTGGAACAACAGATCAGCAGCTGAAGCCACTTGGGAGCGCGAGGACGACGTTCGGAAACGCTATCCTGAACTGTTTAGCTCTTAAGTAAGTTTATTTTGTGGGCAAAATTCCTATTTGGTGGGGAGAGTGTAAATCCCGCATAATTAGTAAAATACCTAAGTACTATATGCTATGTGTACATGTGTAGAATTCGGATGTATGGTTTATGTGTAATGGCTTGTGAATTGGTTGACCTTTATCCTTGGATAAAACTAAGGTAATTAATTAAATTAAATCTTAGTAGGGTACATATGTAGACATGTGAATTTAATCTTATGAGTAAGGCATTAGTGTTTGGATGTGGGCTAGTGTATGTGTGAGGACTAGTTAATTTTGGACTTGTGTGATTGTATTTTTGGTGTGTGGCCAATGGCCCAAGGATGGCCTTTGAACCTACCTTGTTTTAGCCCAAAGTTGTAACCACTTATCCTCCTTAAAGCCTAGTCCAACAAGGCTGCCTTGTGCAGCAAGGAACACTACTTGGCTAGTTGTTTTTCCCCTCATTTTTGCGCACAAGTAAGGGTGATTTAGGACCTTGAAATCTGCCATTTTTCCCTTGTTAAAACCGCCACCTCACCTTGCTTAAGCATAACTTGATTTTAATTTTATTGCATGGTAGTCACATGTGCCTTTAAGCTTGATATTAGGCTGCATTTTTCTGCATTTGGGCGCACATGGGGGGAGGGAGTCATGGATCAGATTTTGTGTCACCAAAACTGCCTAACTTGTTGACTTGGTGAACCACTTACACCCTCCATCATGACACTGTTTTGTGCAGATTTTTGACAAGCTTTTGCAGCCCATCATGAGTCAAAACCTGCCTTGTTTCACATGCATCATAAGAGGTCTTTTTGCTGCATTTTCATCATTTTGTGCAGCTCCAAAATCTGAACTTGGGCTGTCACAAAACTGCACCTCTTTTCCCCCTGATCATTGCGCACCAAGGCTGCTTAAGTGCAGATTTTTGGGCTGCCACATGGTTGTTTCCTTGTTGACTTAGCAAAGCCCTTACATGTACTCATGAGGCACCTCCTCCACTCCATTTTTGCGCACAACTTGGTCAATGATGCAGAAGTTTTTCTGACTTAGGACAGCCCCAAAATTGAGTGTTTAGACTGCCACAAATCAGAGTTAATGATGCACATCTTCCACACCTCTTTGTGCGCAAAATCATGGTCAATTGTGCAGAAATTTCTCTGCCTTGGACAGCCCTCAAAGCTGAACAAATCTTCCCTCACCCCTTGCATGTAAATAGAGTAAAGTAGAAGCAAACCTTGCTTGATTCAGCCTTAGATTCAGCCCCCAGATCCTCTCTAAGAAATCTGAATTTTTCATGATAGTTAATCATGGCAATTTTCCCTCACCTTCCCTATATATGTGCGCATGGAGAGGGAGTTGGCTTCATGTGTATATGCAGCCAAGTTTCTCCCTCACTCCCTCTCTTCCATAACCGAACCAACAAGCCTCTTGGAGAAGAAAAAACATTGGTCACTTACCTTCCCTCACCTCTCAAAACCGTAGCCCTTGTCCCAAGCAAAGAGTAAGTTTTCCTCCTCACTTTCACCGCACTATTCAGTCTTGATCCCTCACTTTTGAAGCTGCCCAAGTTTGTCCATCCTCATCCTTGTTGCGCATAGATCACATAGGAAGCTAGGACTTGTTGTGAAGTGGAACTAGAAGGGTGTGGTGAAGGGTGTGCTACAAGAGGTAGGCCTTGAACTTTGAATTCTTTCTTAGTATAACCATGTATATGTGCTTAAATGTCTCCTTGAGTATGTGTGGTTTTGGGATTCAAGTATGAGCATGGTAAAAAATTAGAATGGTGGAGCTATTGCATGGTGAATTGTATGCATAAAAATGCTTAAGATTATATGCCACTGTTTGTATGATTAGGCCACTGTTTAAAGAGAAATGTGCCACTGTTTTCTTATGTATGTGCCACTGTTTGGTAGATAAAATGCCACTGTTTCCATGCTTAAAATGCCACTGTTTTAGTCATAAAATGCCACTGTTCCCATGCTTAAAATGCCACTGTTTTAGTCATGAAATGCCACTGTTTCCATGCTTAAAATGCCACTATTTTTATGCATAATATGCCACTGTTTTAGTCATTATATGCCACTGTTTTTATGCATAAAATGTCACTGTTTAAGTCATTCCATGCCACTGTTTTAGTCCTTCTATGC
>JAVKPL010006646.1:0-27058 GCA_032173675.1 Gastrolobium villosum | reverse complement strand
GAAGCACCGATACCGACACGGCGTTTTCGATACGTTCCAAATACGTTCTCGATACGACCATTAATTCGCCGATACGATACAATACGCTTCCGATACGTTCCCGATACGTGTATCGGATACGTTGGAAAAGAAAAATTCAGAGTATCGGTGCTTCATAGAAGATAGTGGAGGATCAACTTCCAAATCAATTAGGAACATAGGTCCCATTGGGTGTGCCACTATTGCTTTCTTCAGCTGGGAGATGAGAAACTGAAGCTGGAAGTAAACTGCACCCATCTGCTGGACAAATCTGGCCCATTCAAAAATGTTAGGAACCCCCAAAGTCCAAAAATGAGTTTGGTTGGCAGAATTCCAATTTACCCCTACTTGTTCAAGAATCCAATTCTGATTCGGCCCTCCCCTCTTTCTCCTTCTCTAGAACCAAATAATCTACTCTAGGATGTACCTCTCTAGTGCACACCCATGGAAGCTCAACTGGGAACAACCACTACCTAAAGCATGTGAGCTCCACTCCGACGGCTCCGGTGGTGGTGAGAATGTGGGTGGACTCCATGTAACCTGGATCTCCAACGCTTCCACCACTAACTCCTTCTGCCTCTACTCCACCATCATTCATTCAGCCATACACGCATCTAAGTTCAGCAATACAGGCTCGGCAAGTTCAAACTCCAAGGCCCTGACACCATTGGTATTCCACCCATCTCCATGGACAAATGTGGGTTCAGTGGTTTCGGAGTAGATTTCCTTTCTCGTCCTTCATCGCCATCTCAACCAGAACTGAATTCGGGAAACCATGAACTACTACAGCATCCCCACCTTCATCTTCCACCTCAATCCTCTATACCATATTCCCGGCCTCAAGCACCTCTATCACCAAGTCATGCTCTGATTCTATCTTTGCATCTGGTTCTAGTTTTGTATCTAGTTCTTCTTCTATGGCATGCTCATAGATCATTATGGAAGAGAAATAAATATATCGAGAAGTACAAACAACTACTTAGATTGGGCTGATTCAAGCCATGTATGACCCAAAAGATAATAGGAAATGGATCAACTGTTACTATTTTTTCTTGGTAATGGGAAGACTAAAAAAAAAAGGGGCCGACCCAGTTCAAATATCCACTTCGTGAGTGTCTGGGGAAGGGAATACTTTAGGCAGTCTTTCCCCTACTTTTTGCAGAGAGACTGATTCGAACCCGCGACCTGACACATCACGGCAAGCAAGCTTACCGCTGAGCCAAGCCGGCCCTTCAATGGGAAGACTAAAAACCAAAATTAAAAAAAAAAAAAAAAAAGAAACAAGGATTAAATAAAAGTTAAAAAGAGGACTAAAACAGTAATGTGAGTAATTTGTGCAAGAATTACTTGTACAATCAATTAGGATAGAAGGAAGGAAAACAAGACAATTTAATACTAATAAATAAATAATTGCATCAAGTGGAAGGGTTTGTTACACCAACCTCTTGGTGCACTGTCGGTTTGAACTTGTCTGTTTGCTTGGCCAACCGAATCTTCTTCAGCACATACCTACGGGGGATGAAATCATCATGAAGAGGAATATGAACTAAGTTGAACTAGCAGGATTCTCAATTCCAAAAATTATATATACATCTGAATTGAAAATCGATTCCTCAATAGCTCATGTTAAAAGCTTAAAAAAAACAAAAAAAACTAACTACTATTAAACTGGCAGGGCTTCAATTCCCACAATTGAACACTATAATCTCAAAAAGATTGAAAATTTGTTTGGTGGTTGTCTAATTTTGAACTAAAAATGGATCTTGAACAGTTCATGTTGAACGGTTTAGCAAGTACAGAAAACAAGACACAGAAAGTGAACAGTGTCTTACCTCTTTTTCTCAGTCTTGTGGAGAAGGAGAAAAGATGCACTTAAAGCTCCTCTTCCAATTTTCTCTATTACTTCATAGTCTTCCATCTTGTCGTTCTCCATGGAAAACTCCAGAAGAAGCTAGAAGACAAAACAGTGAAGCACTGAAGTAGCAGATCCTGATTTACTATGAACCCAATTCAGGAAGAAAAAAAAATGTTGATTCTTTATTTTATTGCAAAGTTTTGTTTTGTGTGTGTGTGTGTGATTTTTCTGCAATCAACCCTCTTTCTTCTTCCCCTTTACATCAAAATACTGTAATGGAACACAACCTCTATCTTAAAGAGCATTAATTGTGAGACCTGAAATGGTCCCTATTGAATGGATTTTAGGAACCATGAAGGGGTTTCAACTTTCACATGACAAATGAGTATAGATACATTCCCAAATTATAATGATACTAAAGTAGCTTCTCAGGAGAATGAAGAGAGAGAGAGAGAGAGATGAAAAAAAAAATAGCAGCTTGAAGAGAAATAAGAGATTTTCTACTTACCAAATGAAAGTAGTTTTGAGAGAGAGAGAGAGAGAGTTTGGATGAAAGGGCAACAAAGTCAAGATCAACAACATTGGACAGACATGTTTTCACTTTCATATTACTTTAATTTGATAGGTATGTATCACTGTATCATTGACTGTGAGTTTTTTTTATTTTTTATTTTTTATTTTTTTTGGGGAAAGAATCATTGACTGAGTACATTATTATATGTGTGGCTACCGGCCAATGACCAAAAAATTAAAAATGTGAAAATCTTTAAAAAAAAAAAGTAATTGTTATATAATGATATAATTTAAGGGTTTAATATTTCCGGTTAAAAGTATCTCATATACATATGTATAAGTATATGGATCCATGTGAAATCATATGAAGAGAAGGGAAAGAAAAAGAAAATATGAATCCATATATAATTTAATGTGTGTGGAGAAAATAAAATTATCTCATATATTAAACTTATACTTTAATCGGTAAAAGAGATTATTCATAACATTTTTTACTATATAAATCGATTTTAGAAGTTATGAAGTTACTAATATGTTTAATTTATGGGTTTAATATTTCTTATATTATAGGAGAAGAAATTATCTCTAACATACGCACAAAAATATGTGGAGCTAATGTGGGGTCATGTAGAGAGAATAGAAAAAAAATTATGAATCCTAGACAGCTTTATATATGTATAAGACTAAGTTGTATAATTATTCAAAATGATAATTAAGTTTTATAATTTTTTTGGAAAATAATAATTTAATAACTATGACATTTTAATTAATTTTGAAGTATGCATATATTTATATTATTACGTTATTATTTATTTAAATATATCGTACAGCTGAACTGAAGAGTTTTTTTCTTCAATAACCACGTATATGATCATTTAATAAAATAAATATACTTTTCATATTGGATGAGAGAAAATTATCTTATGCATATATAAAAAAAAAGGGAAATGATACTCTCATGCTACATGAGACAACATCATTTTCCTACACAAATTCATTTTCCGTGTCAATTAATTTTTCTTTTCTTTTTAAATATAAATTATGGGACCCACATTCAACTTCTCTCTACTTTTTTTCTCTCCTGCAATCCTTCAACATAAGAAAAGTTAAACCCATAAAAAAATTAGTGGGTTTCTTTCCATTAGTGAGTCTCGTCCACTTTTCTATATGTTGCATTAATATAAACAAACACCCTTTGAAAAAATTAGAAAAATTGAGAGAGCAATTACGGCTAAACTTATATCGGTATAAGACTAAGAAATTTTAATAGCTAGATGCATAGAAATCAATATTTAAGATTTGACGTAAGATTTCTTATTTTTACATCAATATAAGAATAATTTGCCCATATATATTTATATATATACATATATATATATATATGGGGTTTATATTTTTGCAGCTGCTGTACGTGTAACAATCAAATACTTGTCATATATATACGTGAAAACATTAAATGAGAGGAATCATAACCATACAAAAGATGAAAGTATTAAATGAGGGGAATCATAACCATACACATGTCGTTATTGTACGTAAAGCTTCTGCAGAAATGATTTTACCTATATATATATATATATAGGTCAAGATCATTTTACAGCAGTGTAAGTTACACTCCTAATCTTATCCATTTATTCCACTTATATCTAAGGGCTCTAGTTTTTTAGTAATGTGAGCCATTGGATACAAGTGGATCAATGGTTAAAATTGAGTGTAAGACTTCTAACTCTCACACCGGTATAAGAATATCCTGCCCATATATATATATATATATATATATATATATATATATATATATATATATATATATATATATAAAGGGTTTATCATTTCTCAAGCTGCTTGAGATAACTTTATCCCCGGCTACTAAATCATAACCATACAAAGATGAATCAATGGTGATAAAAGAAGAGAGAGAAAAGGAAGCATAACCATTCAAAGGTGAATCGATTAATATAAGAAAATAAATAAACAAAAAAACATAGTTTTGGTTCGACGAAAATAAATATATCTCAAGCTACTTGAGAAATATTTTTCTCATATATATATATATATATATATATATATATAGGGTTTTATAAGAGTTATGTTGTAGGAAAAGTGATTGTGTTATGTTATAGAGATTCGTTTTGTGTGTGAGAGTTTTTTTTGCTGCGGGCCCCATAAAATGTTGTGTGTATAGGAAAATTTTTGTGATCATGTTAAATGATAGATGATAAACCCATGTATATATATAGGGCAGGATATTCTTACACCGGTGTAAGAGTTAGAAGTCTTACCGTCAATCTTGACCATTGATCCACTAATATCCAATGGCTGATATTACTAAAAAATTTGAGCCCTTAGATATAAGGGCGATTAACGGATAAGATTAAGAATGTAATTTACACTGGTGTGAAATGATCCTGACCCTATATATATATATATATATATATATATATATATATATATATATATATATATATATATATAATGATATATATATATATATATATATATATATATATATATATATATATATATATATATATATAATGACTCTGATTTGTAAGTATGTGACATCGTTAGTTTTTTTTTATCTAAAAACTCTCAGATGAGATATCAAACTTTAAATTTGATACCGTCTGAATAATTCTTAGATTCATTCAATTGCTAAAACTCCTTTGTGTTATGCTCTCTTTTACTGAACGGAAATTTCTCTTTACACTGTAGGACTTGGGCGTTGTGGCTTTGATAAGTAATTTTTGAAAGGTATCTAGAGCACAAACTCTTTATTAGCATGCTTCCAAAGAATATTTCCGAAGTTGAAGTCTCTGCCCTTTTCTCCGAGTATGGATATATAAGGAGTGTTTGGTATGAGGTTTCTTTTAGAATGACTAAAAAAGTGAGGGTGGGTATCCAAGAATACGACATTTGGTAATTTCCTTATCATTCTTATTTGCATAGCAATATACTATTATGTGTAATATTGGCAAAATTTGACCATTTGAGAATACCACCTAAAGGGTGAAATTCTCATTATACCAGCAAATGAAAAAGTAGCATTTTTTAGGATGACTGAAAAAGTGATAGTGGGTATCCAAGAATACAATATTTTGGTAATTTTCTTATCATTCTCATTTGCATAGCAATCTACTATTATTTGTAATATTGGCAAAATTTGACCATTTGAGGATACCATCTAGAGGGTGGAATTCTCATTATCCCAGCAAAAGAAAAAGTAGCATTTCTTAATTTAAGACACGAGTATCCCTTGACTTAATGTGCCAAAAGAAAGTTGGAGAGAGAGAGAGTCTAATATATTTTCATAAATTCATTCAATTTTTCCATTAATATTTTACATTCAACCAAACATAGACTCGGAAAATTTATACCAATTTTCCCGGTAATATTTCGGGCTACCAAATATTTTTGTTTTAACTTTCCTACCAAATTCGTTTTCCCACTAGATTTCCAGTAATTGAATTTTTCAGGTAAATTTTTTTTTCTCCTATACCAAACGCCCCTAGAAGGATTTACAGATTTTAAGAAGTCTTCAGCAAACAAGTAAAGGTACTAATTTTAGAGTTGATGCTATCCTTTATTCCTTTTGGGCTTTAGTGTTTCTTAATTTCAAAGCTTTATTCGTAGCTGTATTTCTTTGTGGTAGGATGTGCATTTTTTTAGTATGAAACCAAAGAACAGGCCCTTGCTGCTCTTGAGGCAATTAAAGATGGAGGTTGGTGTTTATTAAAACCATCACCTGAATTTTTTATAATATATATTTTATTTGGTTAATGGCACTAGTGGAGCTGGTGAGTAATATTATGAATGCGTTGAAAAATTCCATCTATTCCAGTATTACTATACTACAGTTATGTAGGGAAGGAGAGAATTGGATGTAACGTACATCTTGCAAACATTTTGTTAGCCAATTGATAATCGGAAAACTGTCTCTCATTCATTTTAAAGGATGTAAAATTATGTCATTTTAAGAGAGAGAAATTGATAGATAAATGAGGAGAGAGAATTGACAAAAAAAAAATAGATGTATGGGTCTCATCTCTTTGTGAAAGTGAAAAGATATAAGTTGTGTCATTTAAACGAATAAACACTTTTCCCATTGATAATATTTACCAATTTGGCACTATTTGCAATTTTTCCAATACAATGTATGCTAAGACTTGATGGCATTATTAATTTTTTTAGATTCAGCAACACGTTTTTGGTTCCTATTATGATTTAGAATGGAAAAGTGCATGCTTTTTAAATTAATGAAGTTTTAGTTGTAAATGGTGTTTGCAGCACTTTGGACTCAGCCGCAAAATCCTTTTGCCGGGGGACGTGAACATTTATTCATGTGTGTCAGATTTTATTGTAGAAGCACAAATACATAGTTTATTATTTTACTTTTTAATCCTTCTCTTGATTTGGAAATCTATAACTGACTTTTTGCCCCACAATTCTATTAAAAAAGAAAAATAGAGTGCCCCGAATTGGTTTGTGTAAGACAATGATCCGCTCAGACTTGACTCATAATTTATATATATATGATAGACTTGAACTGGATTCAAGCTTGGAAAGGAAAACTCAAGCTTCGGCCGTGAGGCTTATTATATGTTTGCATTAAATGAGCCCAAGCTTCATAAAGCTCAACCTAGGGATTGTTAGACATGTACACATAACACACTTATGCACATACTGTCAATCAACATACATACACGAAGGATCCGTTTACAAACTTCTTTTATAAATTTTTGCAAATTATACTATGTACTTCTCGGAGAACATAGTGTAGTTTGTAAACAAAATGTTTGTAAATATAACTCTGCTTATATATATATATATATATATATATATATATATATATATATATATATATATATATATATATATATATGGGCTTATCATTTCTCAAGCTGCTGGAGATAACTTTATCTTCGGCTACTAAATCATAACCGTACAAAGATGGATCAATGGTGATATAGGAAGAGAGAGAAAAAGTGAATCATAATCATTCAAAGGTGAATCAATAAATATAAAGAAATAAATAATATAAACGACGTAGTTTTAGGATGGCCAGAGATAAACTTATCTCAAACAACTTGAGAAATGTTTTTCCCTATATATATAGGGATAGGTTATTGTGCCTACTCCCTATTTGCCTACCTTTACATACCCCTCTCATCACCGTTGGATTACAATTTGATCTAACGGTTCATATTGAAAACATAAATAAAACCCTTTTACTCTTTTCTCTCTCTCCCTCTCCACCATCTCTCTCAGACTCCACCCTATTCTCTCCTCCCCTGCGATGAAGAAGACATATCATTCTTTTTTGAATATAATTTCTCATCTTTCAAATCTCAATTTCGCTAATTACCTCAGTTCATTGTAAATATTTTTCAATAATTTTGCATAGACGAATCAGATGAACTCGTGGTATTCAAGTTTTGTACCTCACGATCCATGAGCATGTCCATTAGTCGATGAAATTTAATCAACAATATTAGATGATCCATGAATGTGCTATTACCACCCGTTGTTTTTTGAAATTCACGGGAAGTCTGATGAAATCCAAGGGTGCTTTTCAAGCTAGATGATTTAACCATTTCAGAAATTTAACCAAAATTCACAGCTACAAGCGCGATCGGCGATGAATGGCGTAAAAATTTCAATTAGGTAGAGCGTAGGAAGAGAGAAGGGGGAGGAATGAGAAAGGAGGTAAAAGGGTTTGTTTTATTTTACAAATATGGATCGTCGGATTAGATTGTAATCCAACGATATTGAGAGGGGTAGGTAAAAGTAGGTAAAATAAGAGTAGGCACAATAACCTATCCCATATATATATGGGTTTTATAAGAGTTATGTTGTAGGAAAAGTGATTGTGTTATGTTATAGAGATTCGTTTTGCGTGTCGGAGTTTTTTTTTTTTTTGCTGCGGACCCCACAAAATGTTGTGTGTAGGAAATTTTTTGTGGTCATGTTAAATGATAGATGATAAACCCTATATATATATATAAAGGGAGGATATTTTTACTACCAAAATTTTCTATTACTAACTTACTACCTATCTAATCACCATTAAATCAAAGATAGAGAAAAAGTTTTTGAAAAAAGAGAAAATGTTAATCCAATGGTGATTAGATAGGTAGTAAGTTGGTAGTAGAAAGTTTTGGTAGTAAGAATATCCCTCCTCATATATATATATGGCAAAAGTATTTCTACAGCAACTTTAGATAAGCTTCTTCACAGCTGCCATTTTTAACGATGTTCTCCCGGGAGAACATAGTTATAACGTTAAAGTTGATCTTTTCTCTCTCTCCACGTCAGCAAAAAAGTTCTGAAAAGTAACTGAGGAGAGAAAAAAAGAGAGCAACTTTAACGTTATAACTATGTTCTGCCGGGAGAACATAGTTAAAAATAGCAGTTGTAGATAAACTTATCTAAAGTTGCTATACAAATGTTTATATATATATATATATATATATATATATATGGGAATGATCCGTTGACTCTAGAGTAAGACTTACAAGTCTTACTCCCTATTTCAACCGTTGATTTCCGTTCATCTAACGGTTATGTATACCAATTAATTAATTATTAATTTCAAATAAATAGATAATCGTTAGATGAACGGAAATCAACGGTTGAGATGGGGAGTAAGACTTGTAAGTCTTACTCAAGAGTCAAAAGATCTCTCCCAATATATATATATATATAGGGGCAGGATCAACTTACACCGGTGTAAGAATAATAAATCTTACACCAAATCTTAACCGTTGATTTCCGTGCATATATATTGCGATAAAAATTAATTAACGAGTAAGACCTATATATAGATGCAGAAAATCAACGGTATATATTAGTCTTACACCGGTGTAAGATGATCTTGCATATATATATATATATATATATATATATATATATATATGTATATATATATATATATGTATGTATATATATATATATATATATATATATATATATATATATATATATATATATAGGGTTTTATAAGAGTTATGTTGTAGGAAAAGTGATTGTGTAATGTTATAGAGATTTGTTTTGCGTGCCAGAGTTTTTCTTTTTTTTTTGTTGCGGGCCCCACAAAATGTTGTGAGTGTAGGAAAGTTTTTCTGGTCATGTTAAATGATAGATGATAAACCCATATATATATATATATATATATATATATATAGGGTTTTATAAGAGTTATGTTGTAGGAAAAGTAGGAAAAGTGATTGTGTTATGTTATAGAGATTCGTTTTGCGTGCCAGAGTTTTTTTTTTTTTTTGCTGCGGGTCCCACAAAATATTGTGAGTGTAGGAAAGTTTTTCTGATTATGTTAAATGATAGATGATAAACACACACACACATATATATATATATATATATATGGGAAAAATTACTCTTATGCTACATGTGATAATTTTTTCTCCTACACACCCTTCGATAACAGTGCCACCGTTTTCTTTTCTTTTCTTTTTATTTTTCAGGTGGTGGAGCCCACAAATTTGTCTCCATGACATAAAATAACTTATCTCCTTTAACATGATATTAATAAAACCTTATATATATATATATATATATATATATATATATATGGGAATGATCCGTTTACAAATTTTTTTTACAAAATCAACTAAGTATGACCAGTCAGACACTCTTGATTAGTGTGTGCGGTCAGACATAGTGTAATTTGTAAACAAAAAATTGAAAATTTAACTTTCCCCCCATATATATACATGGGGAAGGATCTGTTTACATACTTTTTTTACAAATTATACTAAGTATGACTGGTCGTATACTCTTGATTGAAGTATGATATGTCATACTTAGTGTAGTTTGTAAACAAAATATTTGTAAATATAATCTTCCCATATATATATACACACACATATATATATATATGAGAAGATCCGTTTATAAACTTTTTTACAAATTACTTTAAGTATGATCGGTTATACACTTTTGATTAATGTATAACCGGTCATACTTACTGTACTTTGTAAACAAAAAAATTGTAAATATAACCTTCGCTTTTATATATATATATATATATATATATATATATATATATATATATAGGCAGGATCCTTTGACACCTCATCTGAGAGCTGTTTGATCAAAAAAGATCAACGACTCTGATTTGCAAACATATGACACCATTGATTTTTTTATCTAACGGCTCTCAGATTAAGTGTCAAATTTGAAATTTGACACGGTGTCGAAGGATCTACATATATATATATATATATATATATATATATATATATATATATATATATATATATATATATATATATATATATATATATGATAGGATCAACTTACACCGGTATACACCTAATAAATCCTAACTGTTAGATGCAGAAAATGAATGGTTAAGATTTGGTGTAAGACTTCTAACGTTTACACCGATGTAAGATGATTTTGTCCGTATATATATATATATATATATATATATATATATATATATAAAGGGATTTGATTTTCTCATGTTTGCATGAGAATTCAATTCTCATATTATGACTCAACTAGTGGTGGGTCCCATATTTATTAAAAAAAAAAAAACTTTGCACGTAAAATTGAAGGGTCACTAACATGATAATTGAATTTATGCAACATGAGAGAAAATGTTTTCCATATGTAAAAGCTGACGTGCTGCCCTAGTGGAGTTGAAAACGTGCATCTTATTCATCTTGGCAAGGATTTACTTTAAAAAAGAAAAATACATTTCCTCCTGGCAACTAATCTTTCAGTAGGTTGACTAATGAAATACTGGACTTCCTGTTGACACCTAATTTTTTTACTGTGTTTACACAACTGTAAGTCTTTTCTTTGTGGGGAGGTGGTTGATATGTTCTCCTTAACACATGCATGATGATAATTTTCAATGACATTTTCTGATCTAACATTTGTCAGTTTTCAATACCTCCTTTTCATTTTATTTTAAAAATAATAAGAATAAACCTGTTTTAAAGAGTGTTCTCTAATCCTAGAGTAGGTTTCATAAAAAAGCCAGAAAATAAGAATACTGTAAAAAAAGAAAAAAGAAGTTAAAGAACAAAGACCATCATTTAGGTGCTCCTTGTTTTTGCTTCATATATGCATTTCTGTATTCAAACTTGTGTTTTTTAAGCTGCAAGAACCAAAGTTCTTGTATCTGTTTTTAATACAAGCTTAAGTGAATTTAGTTTTATGTGGAAGAAATCAAAACAACCCCCAATTGGCGCAATAATTGTTCTTAATTAATTTAAATCATCAAATAATTTCCTTGGTGATTGAAGTTCTGTTTATTGAAGCATCTTCTAAAATGTGGTTCCCTTTTTCACGTAGTCTATTGGAGCATTAAATACAATATAATAAGGAGGCCAGCTAGTGATAGAAAGCTGATTGATTACAATACAGATTGTGAGGCTTCAATCACAGCAATAGAGGACGCATATAGAGGACGCATTGAGAGGTAACCTCAGAATCAAAGCTTTTTCTCATCTTCTCAAAGTTGAATATAAGCATATTTCTATATACTAAAGGTAAACATGAAGGATGTATGATACAGAATTACAGACCACAAAGGATAACAGGAAGCAAGCTTAAACCCAGTAATGTAACTGAATAAAACTCATCCATATATTTCTCCACATAGTGTTTATACAAGAAATAACAAGAGATACTGAATCTCAACAGAAAGCAAGAAACAAATGAAAAGATATTTGTGGAACAAATGTGAGAGGTTCCACTCTCTCCCAATCCTGAAGGATCCCAGTTGGTTACTAATTTTCTGATGCCTTCCCATTCCTCACCTCCCTCTTTTAAGCAAGAAACGTAACCAACTTCACGCTTCCCACTCCATTCGGTTAGAGGGTATTTTGGTCTCTATACTCAGCACTTGTTACTCATAATCCTCCTCCCAACTTTGAGCCAGCAACCACATCTCCCAACTTTGGGCCATCAGCAGCAACTATCCCCCTTGGGTCAACAACATTAGTGTCAATTGGGCTTACTATTGAGGCCCATTTCCTCCTATTCTTGTCTCTACGATAAACCTGTTGTTGGGCCACTAGGGGTGTATCAATACTCCCCCCCAATTTAAGCACCTTGTCCTCAAGGTGAAAAGTGGGGAATTGTTCCTTGATGACTGATGCAGTCTCCCAAGTATTCTCAAAATCTGGGAGATTACACCTAATCAAGACTTCCTTTGCTCTGTTGGGACCCAATCGCCATTGGATGACATCTTCCGGACAAACTGACAGCTCCCAATTTTCGGATAAACTAGGGGGTAATGGTTGCACATTGGAAACAGGTAGTGATGCTGGCTTAAGGAAAGAAACATGGAAAACCGGGTGTACGTGGCAATTTGGAGGGAGTTGTAACTTGTACGCCACCTGCCCAACCCGCTCGAGTATAGGGAACGGACCATAGTATCTTGGGCTGAGTTTCTCATTAACCCTCCGAGCGATGCTCTTAAGCCTATAAGGTTGGAGCTTCAAATACACCAAGTCCCCCACGATGAAAGAAACATCCCTGCGTTTTTGGTTAGAGTGTTTAACCATCCGATTTTGAGCCTGTACCAAATTATGCTGAAGCTCTTGGAGAATTAGATCACGTTCTACCAAGGCTTGGGAAACAGCCTCAATGGCAGAACCGGTATCAGTACCACGCAGCAAATGTGGGGGGTCTATACCATACAACGCCTTGAAAGGAGTCATGCCCGAGGAATCCTTAAAAGTGGTGTTGTACCAATATTCCGCCCAATGGACCCATTTTGGCCAATGCTTGGGTTTTGGTCCGCAAAAACAGCGAAGATAAACCTCCAAGCATCTATTCACCACCTCCGTTTGCCCGTTTGTTTGTGGATGGTACGCTGTGGAATAATGAAGTTGAATACCCGCACTTTTGAACAACTCTGTCCAAAATGAACTCATAAAAACACGATCTCTATCAGACACAATGGTTATGGGAAAACCATGTAACCTGACGACCTCCTTCATAAACAAGTCAGCCACCCCTTTTGTTGTATAAGGGTGTGAGTTAGGTAAGAAATGTGCATATTTAGATAACCGATCTACCACCACAAAGATGGTATCTAACCCCCAAGCCTTGGGCAAACCCCCAATAAAATCCATGGATATGTCCGACCAGACCTTAGTAGGAATCGACAAAGGTTGTAGTAAACCGGCGAGTGACAAATTCTGGATTTTGCTTTGTTGACACACTACACACAGCCACATATTCCCGAATTTTTTTCTTCATCCCTTCCCAGTAAACCAAGTTTGCTAATCTTTTATATGTACGAAAGTACCTAGAATGTCCCCCTATACTTGAGTCATGGAATTCGCTCAATAAGGAAGAAATGAGACTGGAGTCTTTAGGCAAAACTAACCTTTCTTTGAAGAACAACCGGCCTTCCCTCAAGTGGAAACCAGCATGAACATCTGGTTGGGCAATTAGATCTTGTATAATCCTTCTCAGTTTGGTGTCTTGCTGAACCTCCTGCTCCAACAGCTCCAAATCCGGCAATTGGACCCGGGAGATACTACAAAATTGCTTTTGTCGAGATAAGGCATCGGCCACCACATTGTCCTTGCCCGGTTGGTACTGAATCTCAAAATCAAACCCTATTAGCTTGGACACCCACCTCTGTTGATCCTCCCCCAATACCTTCTGTTCCAATAAGTGCTTCAGGCTTTTCTGGTCTGAGCGTACTACAAAATGTCTTCCCATCAAATAATGCTTCCACTTTTGTATGGCGAAAACAATTGCCATTAACTCTTTCTCGTAAATGGACTTACTTTGGGCCCGCAAGGAAAAACCTTGACTGATATATGCTAGAGGCCGGTTCTCTTGCATGAGCACAGCACCTATTCCCTTTCCTGATGCGTCTGTTACCACAGTAAAGAGTTTACCAAAATTGGGCAGTGCCAGCACGGGGACAGAAACCATACACTCTTTTAACCGATTAAATGCCTCTTCAGCTTCCCTATTTCATGTGAACGCACCTTTAACCCGACGTCTGGAGGTACCCACTTTTTCCGGCGAGGATGCTTCTGGTTGGTTGTGTAAAGTGGAGAGGTACTTCGTGGTTAACGGAGTAAACGAAGGTGAGAAGCTGGCTGCGGTGATGGTGTGCTTGGAAGGAGAGGCTCTCCATTGGCAAATTGATACAGACCGCAAAGGATAACAGAAAGCAAGCTTAAACCCAGTAATGTAACTGAATAAAACTCATTCATATATTTCTCCACATAGTGTTTATACAAGAAATAACAAGAGATACTGAATCTCAACAGAAAGCAAGAAACAAATGAAAAGATATTTGTGGAACAAATGTGATAGGTTCCACTCTCTCCCAATCCTGAAGGATCCCAATTGGTTACTAATTTTCTGATGCCTTCCCATTCCTCACCTCCCTCTTTTAAGCAAGAAACGTAACCAACTTCACGCTTCCCACTCCATTCGGTTAGAGGGTATTTTGGTCTCTATACTCAGCACTTGTTACTCATAATCCTCCTCCCAACTTTGAGCCAGCAACCACATCTCCCAACTTTGGGCCATCAGCAGCAACTATCCCCCTTGGGTCAGCAACATTAGTGTCAATTGGGCTTACTATTGAGGCTCATTTCCTCCTACTCTTGTCTCTACGATAAACCTGTTGTTGGGCCACTAGGGGTGTATCAATGTAATTCTTGTATCTTTGAGAAGGTATTGAACAACCAGAAATGGCCAAAGGTCTTCCTGAAATGAGTGGGGTCAAGAATAGACTTTTGTAATCTTTTCTTTGGGTACAAATGGAGAATGTTTTCTTGGTCAATGAAATCGTTCAAGCCAGAACCACATAAAACTTAAACAGAAGAAAAGAAGCTGGAAGTCAATGTTATTAACAATGACAAATTAACATTCGTTTGGGCTGAACACGGAGGCAACATGTAAATGGGAAAGCATCACATACTTCTCCAATTGCTGGGTAAGTGTTTGTTTTGGTTGGAGCAGAGGTGCTGCAAGGGCACTTGCCTATGGTGCAAAAAGTAATCAGATGCACCATAGGCAAAATTCTTAAAAGATGGAAAGCCTCCTTCATCCACAACCAAATTATGCCCACTAACATATTCTGCAACATCAAATGCAAGGTTAAGTGCAGCATTAGCATCATTGGGTTCCCAATTTGCTCCATCTAGGAGACAAGAGTTGTGAACAATTTCCACAATTTGCTGTGCATCTAGATGTGGAATTGCAAAAGATGATATGCAACTGACTAAAACTCATGACTCCGCAGCTCTGAAGCCAAAGATTTAACAATGCCTATGACAGCAAACTTGGACACTGAGCAGGTGTGGTGGGCCATCCCTCCCTTCATTCCAGTGACACTGGCTGTGCTTAGAATGGACCCAAATCCATTTGGAATCATTACTCATGCGGCATCTTTGGTACATGCCACAACCCTCGTACATTTATGCTCATGACTTTGTCAAATAATGCTGGGAGGAGTGCTGCAGGCTACTCTTGCATTATTGTACATTATATCAATCTGTTTGTATTCAGAAATGGCAAAATCAACATTACTTGATGTGTCTGACTCTTTAGTGACATTTCACGTTATGAAATTAGCATCAGACTTTAGTGACTTCAATCTGATACGTCTCGGTTCAGATATGAAATTCAAGGACAACCAAATCTAAGTTAATGCAAACCCAACTCCCAACAAAAAATAAAATAAAATTCTAAAGCCATTTTCTTAATCAAAGTATTTCAATTAAAGAAAGTAGATTAGAGAGCTTGAATTGCTGTTGAAGTGGAAAGAAAAGTAGAACTTCCAATACTTAATGCTTTTAATCATCATACAGAGAAATTTCGTCAAAGAATATGTAGTTATAATATTTATATGATTAATGTTTCTAGAATAAATTGTTAGCCAACATTTCCCTGTTGCAGTAAGATTATTGTACATTGCAGTTGAGATCGTTAGAACATAAAACGAGTAAAATGCACGTGAAAGTTGAAATTCTTCACTCCATACCCCAAATGACTGACCTGATAACAGTGTCTTAGAATTGAACTCTGCACTCACACCCTAAGGGAGAATCATACCACTAGACCAAATGCCCTTTTTTTGGTGTCTCATTATTAACAGAACGCTTAATTTTAAATTGCGAAGAGCAAAACAAAACATTGATCATACATATATATACATATGTATTTATCTTTATAAAAAAAAGTTCAGAAAATGTACTGTTTTTAGGTCGTATTGAAAGTACTGTGCGCTTCCAAATTATATCCAGAAACTACGTACATGTTGTATTATTTTTCATCACTTCAGTTTGGTTGATAATGTTCCTTAAAACCACGAAAAAATGCGGTTCGAAATTTAGGCACACTGCACAGGCAACAGATTTCAGATGAAAATGAAGCAGATGTTCCTGGTTCAATTTTTAGCAAGAATACAACAAAGTTCCATATTTTGGGCACATAATACTGAATCACTGATATTCTAAAAGGCCCATAAAGTGAGTGAAATATGGATGACCCCATGCAAGATACTCTTCTTAAAGAAATACGCATGTAAAGTAAATATGACGGGCAAGTTCTGGTTCTGGGGGGCAGATAAAAAAAATGTAAAAAAAAGTACCAATATGTCTGCTAAGGGAATTACTGTTTTTCTAATAATAACAATAATTCCAGGAATTAAAAGACAAGGAATATTAAAAGCAATATCAGATTAGAGAAATGCATAATTTGAGAGTAACACGTACAAAGAATGCTGATTTGCAGAATTTCAATGATTTTATTAAATTTCATTGTGTAAAAGAAGGCACTTGTCGAGGGACAAATGCACAATGACGTCTGATACACTTCAGGAAAACAAAATCGAGTGATTCTGCATGCAATTCTTTTAGGAGATTATGAAGCAATTGCTCTTGATATGAATTTTGGCCCAAACGCGCAATGGCAACTAAGTTTAACACTGACAAAGCTTAGATTAAAAAAAATTATTTCAGAATAAAAACTAAGATATGTCAGAATATTCTAAGCAACTAGCATTTCAATATGACTCTTCCATCCAAGACCAAAAAAGTAACTCAACTATTTTCCTGCATTGAAGCCGCTTGACATGATACATACCAATAATCTAAGTATATGATTGCTATAAATATGACCAAACATGAGTGAGAGTCCTCATCTGACAATAGCTGGCAGGGAGAGTAGAAATAGTTCTAGTCATAATACTCCGACATAGATAGAATGATGCACAGAGAACTGCATAACACAAATAAATGAAATAGAAGAGAAAGTTAATTAGTTGAATCCAATGAGTGCTTGAATCCCTGCGAATGCTACGCTTACACCCGAAGTTACCGATTGAAAAAAGCAAAGAATAAGGCAACAGAATTTAATTAAACAAGTATTGTATTAGAGTAAAATTCAAAATGACATAACATACCAGTTCAAAAGGAGTGAGCGAAAACATATTCACCAGGTGCAATCTTCAACAAAGGAGAAATTACACCCTGTATCTCTTGCAATGACTGTTGAACCCGTATGTCCTCCTCAACAGACCGCTTAAGATTTCTGATATGATTCTTGAGAGCTTCAGAAGCTCTAATACCATCAGCCCTCATTTCAAGAATTTTTTTTGTCAATCCCATCAATAAACTCGAATATCTGGGAACGGTACAATACTTATGCAAGAACACCAAAAGTAACTCCAGCTTCTCCAAATCCAAATCCGAAACACGCCTCAGCAATTTCTTCCTAGCCACCAATTCTTCCATCACAGCCAACACATTCCCAGGGTTTTTACTTTCCAACACAGACACCAAAGCTTCCCCATGCCTAAACTTGTTCAACAGCTTATCATGCTCGGCCAACTTCACCTTTTTCGGCCTCATTACCAAGTAATCTCCCTCAGAAGGTTTCTCTCCTTGCCCTCTTTGGAAATACCTAAAATGTGAAGGCCTCAAGACTTGCCTCTCCGTGTGCTCCACAGGCCTAATTCTCCAAAACAAACTTGACTCACTCACCCCATTTTCATTTTCATTTTCCTTTTTTGTCTTCCTTTTGCCAGCATAGATTATCCCATTAGAGGTCCCAATAACCCTTGTAGAACAATCTGGGGAGTAACCAACAGACAAAAGAGGTGCAGGGAACCTCATGGAATGTGTAACCTTCATTGAGGCATAATCAAACACCTTCATGTACCCATCCAAACCCACACTCAAAATCCTAAATTGATTCGATTCCTCCCCAGAATCCTTCCCAATTTGACCCACACAAATAGAAGTCACAGTTTTGTTGTGGCTCTCCATTGAAAACAAAAGCTTCCTGTCCCCAATTAAATCCCAGAGCTTCACGGAGCTCCCACCGGCCGTCGCAACCATCCCTCCCGACGGCAAGAAAACCACATCCTCCACAGGACTCCCATGGTTCACCTGCATCGCCGATTTCGAATCCCTAACCCTAACGTCCCAGAGCTTGACGACATGGTCATAGGAACCGGTAACGAACATGTCAGCATTAACAGGAGAGGAATCGCTGCACCTGACATAATCCTTGTGGCCCTGCAATTCCAAAATTGGAGTCTCCTCCGCCACATCCCAATACTTGACGAGGGCATCATCGCCACCGGAGATGAGGTGGAGCTTGTCGAGGAGCGGGAAATGGACGAACCGAACGGGGCGGGTGTGGGAGCGGAGGCGACGGAGAGCGGTGCGAGTCTTGAAGTCAAAGACTTGGACGAGGCCGGAGAGGTCGGAGGCGGCGATGAGGCGGGCGTCAGAGTGGAAGGAGGCGCGGGAGACGGCATCAGAAAAGGAGGAGATAGTGGAGGTTGGGGTTAGGGTTTGGGAGCTAAAGAAGGAGAGAGAAGCAGAGTGAGCGACAGCGAAGGAGTGAGGTGGAGTTGGAGAGAAGGTGAGGGATGGGACAGAGATGAGCTTAGGGATTTGCTGAGTCTTGAAGGAAGACCAGTACTTGGATTCTGGGGTTTCCTTTGGAGTTCTAGGTTTCGTTTTCACCTTAGGTTTTACAGGGAAGCTCTTTGTTGTTTGTTGTTCGTTGTTCCTCCATTGATGCCACTCACAAGAGATGCTATGCTTTCTGTGGTTTAGGGTTGAAGGGTTTTACGGGGAAGCTCTACAAGATGTTGACCTTAAGAGAAATCACGCCCTTCAAAAGTGGATAAGACCTCCCAAAGACTGCCTGCACACAAATAGCATAAGTGTCAAAGGAAAATGTCTCTATAAATTATATCACATCAATAAAATAGCTTAATAGAGCCAAACATAATACCTAAAAGACTGTCCTATTCCAGTGACACTACTTGAACACACCAGCCTTCATGTCATGACTAATTCTACTTATTTAGTTCCAAGACAATTTCAAAAGCAGCCAAGCAATGAAAAAAATATATTCCTATTCAGTTCTGTCCAATTCATAACCTTCAAGCATAATTAGATATACAATGAATACTTTCCAAGAACAAAAAAATTTGTAATTTCCAGACAAATGAAGGGTGTCTCTTTTTCATTATGTTTGGTTGTGTATGAGATGACATGTGACAACAATTTAGTGTTCTGGAAGGCACTTTTCTCATCCAATTTTCTTAAGAGTTATCTTGAATTTAAGGGGGTGTGATTTTCTGTCTGTTTGGTTGTGTGTGAGGTGACACGCTGCAACAGATTAGTGTTTCGAAAGCCACTTTTCTCATCTGCATACAAGTGTTCAAATTTTGAGGTATAACCCAAAATGAAAAAAATCAAGCTGTAGGAGAAATAAGCTAAATTTAAACATTTATCGAAGTTATTTCTCTACCTAATTACAAATTTACAAGCAACACATGAATTTCAAAATAATTAAAACTTGAGTTCCTTATTATAAATATCAAACCAGTCTATATATAAACAAATTTTTAAAAAATTGATTAACCTGAAATCTAAAGTTTTCAATTAAAAAAATGAAATGAAAATTTATTTACTTTCGAAAATGCATGTTACAGTGAATGCAAATTGACTAATTAATACCTCTAAACATAAAACTTCGTTCTAATCTAAGCTAATGGGTTGCTTCCTCTAGCGTCAAAACCTGGGCAATGTTCAACCTCACCACCTTTCTGTAACCTCAAATGAAAAGAAGGCATAAACACAAACACCTCATAGTCAAAAAAGAGAGAGAGACCCATTAAAGAAAAGCAGCGACTTTTACATCTTGGAGAGCTTGTTGGGATTACCGCCTGTGACCTTAGCAACGCAACGGTGTTCCTCAGCGAAAAAAGGAAAGAAAAAAAAAAATCAGTGTCTCTGTTGGTAACGAGCTACAGTGTCAGTGTCGCTAACGTCCACCCCAGTTTCCTTCACGCCTCAAACTATGCAAACAAAGCCCCAACCACGCCTTGCACCGTCGATGAAGGTTCTACTATTCCCACTCTTACTTTATGCTTAGGTTTGGGTTTAGTCTTATTTTTTGGAAGAACCTTTTTTTTTTTTTTTACTATATCTTGTAATTATATCTTATCACCATTCCGCCAATTAACGGTTATCATTTTTTCAAATTAAATTCATTAATTAATTATTAATTCATAATAAATGATAATCATTGATTGACGAAAATCAATAGTGATAAAATATGATTGTAAGAGATTGTAAAAAAAAAAAAACATAACTATAATCTTGCTCTCTTTCCAACCAAACTTCTATAACTAAATCAAGTAGGCTATTGAAATGTGCAAGTAATAAAGATGAATTAATAAAAATTAAAATAAGGAGAACCATGTTTGTCTCTCTTTTGAATTAGATTAGGACTTTAGGAGTAGTTTCGTGATATTGAAATAAGATTTAAAAAAATATGAAATTCCTAAAATTCAAAAAGAGAAAAATATAAAGATATTTAATTAGGATAGAATTTGATAAAAAAAAAAATAGAAATAGAAAAATAATTTGTGTTGTTATAATTCTTTTAATTTCTATTTTATGGTTTATATATTTTACATCATGTAGCTTATATATTTGTTAATGTGATGTGATAAATAAAATATAAAATTACATGGTAGTAATTACAAATAATTATTATTATTATTTAAATCCACACAACGATCTATAACGTCAATTGCATGACTGTCATCCTCAAATGTTATACTTCAATGGACAGAAGAAATCTGCCATGCTACGAGTTTCACTACGTTTGATACCTAGAAACACATTGAAAAGGTTAGAAGAATAATAAACACATGGTTAACATTTTCAACGAATCCGATCTTCAATACCCAAAATTTGGCTTCCAAACCAGAATGACTCAAATGGCAAATTCATGTAAGCTAGAGATTAGTGTCACCAGATGAAAATTGCAAATTATGGGTACATACAACATCCTAACTTGCCATTAGCAACATAACCAGCCACATAAGACGCTAAAAGCTTAATAGATATCACGGATAATACCACTTTCCATTAAATCCTGACTACTAGCTGGTGTTTGGTTCATGGATTATTTTTGATTTACTGGGAAAATAAAATTAGTAGGGATCTACAGGGAAAGTGAAATAGATAGGAAAGTTAAAAAAAAAAATAGTTTGATTTGACGAAATGGGAAATTTATGAAAAAGTATAAAACCTATGTTTGGTTTATGATAAAATTTGGATGGGTAAATAGTATGAAATGACAAATATAACCCCAATACAAATATCCTCCATTTGTCATCCAACGAATGAAACGCAACGTCCTCCCTTACACAAAATCATAAGTTGGTTACTTTCGCTTTGACTTTTTTGAGGACCTTCGGCTTTCCAGCTTTCTCTGTGCAGTTTCAAATTCCTCTTCAGACGGCTCTGGCATATGACCTCCACCATATTTTGAAACTAGAGATGAGAACATAGAATCAAACTTGTCCTTCCTCTCACATTGACGTTTTGATATAATAGCATACAGATCTGTTTCTGATTTCTTATTTGATCTGCAGAAGATTTAAACATGATTATTCCTACATTAGAGAGTAAATAACATACGCCAAACCCTGACTGATAAACTTACTTTGCCCTCCTTAAAGGACTAGTTGGTGGTTTGGTTTCTGATATTTTCTTTGCCCACTTCTTGTAGGCTTTTGTTTCCTTTAGTTCTCCTACAGATATGGAGAAGAGGAAAACAAGCATCAAGGAAATTGCCGAAAAATACAAGTAAAATATTTGCCAATATTAATATGCTCAGTCTCTGCTAAAAGTAAAATAAATTTCCCATTTTTTATGGACTTGGAGATCTATTTGAAAGTTAAAAATTCTAATATCTATTTTCCAATAGTGAAACCTAGATCTAGAGCAAATGTCTAATTGAAATTTGGGCCAACAAAAGCTGGTATTATTCTTACCAGTAGCTATAGCCTCATCAAGAATATCCTTGAATCGGTGTGAGTCAAGTTTAGGATCCGAACACAGCATTGAATAGAATAACCTGCAAAGGGAAGTTACTCTAGATGTCAAGCGGAAATCCTTTAAAAAAATGTCTCCTGCTAATCACAATGATTTCTTACCTGTTCATATTACCCTTGCACTTGTTGTACAGACCAATCAAATCATTTTTCTCAGAGTCAGATCCCCTATAGTTCGCTTCAAACTCCTCAATATCAGCTTCAGTGACCTATTCGCGTGTATAACAAAACTACACTAATGAAAACAAGTATACCACAGGGCATCAGGGAAAAAAGGATCATATATTAAAACAAGAACCTTCTTGTACATTGCTCTGAAATATTCTTTAAGGTTCTGAACAACATCTCCTGCAAGGTCCTGATTTTCAGAAAAAAATAAATAAGAGTGGTGAATCTCCAGGACAATGCTAAAATATCCTGAAATGCTAATCTTTCATTATGTTGTAGTGTTGTACAATAAAATTGTTACAATAAGAACAGTTCCCTCCAATAACAGTAAACAGATCATAAAGACTTACTTTGTATATAGACATCGCAAATTACAAATTCATTATATCACGGCTTCATTAGTTTATTGGCAGCTGCAAATATTGAAACACTTACAGCATAATCAACACCACCAGTCTGATCATACAGGTCCCGTTTTTCCTCATCCCCAAGAATTGAGATAACGTTTTGCAATTGCTGAAACTTTGCTTTCGCTTCCTGTAAATGAAGATGACCAATTACTACTGCAAAGATCTAAAATTTTAATAAATCGACTAAGGCATAACAAGAAACATTAAACAAAATACCTCATCACCAGGGTTCTTATCAGGATGCAGCCTCAATGCCAACTTGTAGTACGCCTTCTTTATTTCCTGTTGAGACGCTGTTCTCTCTACACCAAGAACCTAAAAGCAATCAAGCAATAGGTCACTCTCCAAAATATCCTTGTTCATACATAACTGTGAATTAGTGGTGTTGATGCCATATGACTCAGAGAATCATAGGTGTTGCTGTCATGTGACTCGGGTCGGGTTCAATTCATGTAATCAGCCTCTTACATATGCAAGGTAAGGCTGCCTATGATAGACCCACACAATCGATCTACCCTTCCCTAAACCCAAAGATATCAAATCAAACCAAAACCAACTCCTCTGAACAAAAAGAGGAAAAAAAAGAAAAAAGAAAAACGAAAATGGTTGTATAGTTGTGGTCCTTAAATTTCTATAACAAGTGAAATTAGTGTAATTTGGTGTATAATGGGAGGGAGTTTGGGGAAATATAATATTGGAAAAAGTTCAGCAATGCTCCTGTGGTTTACTCGAGAATCACTTATGCCCCTTTAGTTTTTTCTTATCACATATGTCCCTGTTGTTTGTAAAAGGGTATATTTTTTATCACATATGCCCCTATGGTTTCTTATTTTTTACAAAGCATAGGGGCATATGTGATAGGAAAAAAAACCACAATAGCATAGATGATTTTGAAGCAAACTACAAGGGCATTGGTGAACTTTTCCCTATAATATATAAGCTCACCATCACATTTTTACTTCCTATTAGAGAGATCTTATGATGTTACAACTTACAAGATTGCATTCATTCACTTCAAACATGAGTTGTCTCATATCAATAACCCTTTTGTTTTTACAAATGGTTCAATATGCGTAATGCAACCCTAGACAGGCAATGTAAACATTCATGGGTATATTCACTCCAAACATGAGTAACACAAAGAAAAACTCTCCTCAAATCTACACACTACTCTATCAATTTCTCAAGGCAAAAACAATACAAGGACCATAGAATATGAAGAATCCAAACAAACACCACCCATATGTAACCTTATTAATTAAGCTTATTGCTACATACCTGAACTGAATTTTACATACCAATATCTAGGCAATGAAATAAAATAAAATAGAATAATATATTTTCGGCAAAACATAAAATGTGGTGTCGTAATTGAAGGATTCAAATAAACGGGGATACCTGGTAGAGGGTGTTGTTTTCTTCGTGATTGTGACGGTTGAGGTCAGATTCGATTTCCTCATCGTCGGAAACCCTAGTTCTCTTCTTCTTTCCCATTTTTTCTGATTCAATAATATCAACTAATTTGGTGATGGTAACGGTGACGGTAGATATATGTGTGCACGCTTAATTTATATCGATTTCATGTTTATGAATAAATAAATAAATGTTTTAAAAAAAAAGAGGGAGAGGAAAAACACAAATAGGGATTTCGCGCGCACATCAATTCGTTCCCGCCATCATGTTCTGCTGCGGACTGGTTTACTGCACGATTCCAGAATCAAGTGGAAATGAATTAACATCTCGGTTTGACTCCAAAGTGAAGAGTTAGAAATATTAATTGAGAACCAAGTATTTTCTTTTATAACCTCAAACGACCAATATATTAATCGTTAGTTAATTTTTGCATCAATTAATTGTTAAGATTTTTGTCAATAAAATTTATTAATTAATTATTAATTCTCAATAAATTTTAACCGTTGATCGACGGAAATTAATGGTTAAGATATTGGTTGTAAGAGGTTATAAAAAAAAATAGATTGTAAATATAACGTCTCTCATATTAATTATTGACAAAATAAATTAAAGAAGCTGATTTGAGGAAGTTTATAGTTTTTGAATCTATTAAAGAGTGAGGATATTCTAACTACCAAAAATCCTTACTACTCATCACATCACCATTAAATCAAAGAGAAAGAATGTTAAAAAGTTTTTGAAGATAGAGAAAATATCAATCTAATGGTGATTAGATAAGTAGTAAGTTGGTAGTGGAAAATTTTGGTAGTGAGAATATCCCTCTTCTTTCTTAAAATATTATAATAAAATGTATATAACTATATATATTTTTACGATGTTTTTTTTTTTATACATTATTTTTACAATGTTAATATATAATATTCTTTGTTAATGAAACTTTTTTTTATTTTTTCTTATAAAATAAATTTCTCACTTTATTATAGGTAAATTCTTTAAATCAGATTATATTCTAAAAGTAAAGTATAATAGTTGATGAAAATTAAAGGCAAAATTTGTGACATTTCAATAATATAATATCTAGTTACAATAATATCCCCATAATTTTTTAACGATTTTTTTTTTATACATAATTTTTGAATGATCTAATTATGTCTGCAAAGATTCAATTTGAAGTAGCAATATTTTGTTTTATTTTTGTTAACAGAGCATAAATTTTATGATGTGCGTCTGACAATCTCTTTTGTGGGAGAAATTCTAAAGTATGCTCTGATATTGTTGCAAGGGAAAGGATTTCAAACAAACAAGTTGTGTTAATACTATGTTACTAACAATCAATCTCACCGTTAGATCGCTTATGTTGATCCCACGGTTATATTTGTTTTCATCTTTGTATGATCATGATTTCTCAAACTTAATACTTTATATTTATTTTCATCTTTTTATGGTTATAATTTCCAATATTTAATTCTTTCACTCTAAATATGGGGAATCATAACCATACAAAGATGGAAATAAATATAACCGTTGGATCAACATAAGCAATCCAACGGTGAGATTGATTGGTAGTAACATGGTAGTAACACAACTTGGTTGTTACAATATCTTTCCCCATTCAGAATACGTAAAAACTTCTTCTTCTTCTTTTTTTTTTTTTTTGATAACAAAAAACTTATTCTTTTGTTTACTTTGCTTATGACATTTACCTTTTGAGTAAATATCATTTTTGATCCCTAATAAAAAAAACACAGTCCCCACTTTAATCCCTTACAAAAAAAAAAAATAGTCGGTTAGGCCCTATAAAATTCAAAGTAGATCCACTTTAGTTCTTTTGAGGAACCAAATACGGTCTTTTTTGGATTCTGTGAGGAACCACAATCTCAACTAAATGGATCTACTTTGAATTTGTTAGGAATCTCAGACTAATTTTTTTTATGAAGAAACTCAAAGTGAATATTTATTTTTTATTAGGGACCACAAAAAATATTTACTTTCTACGTTTATAGTGTCAAGTAGGAAATTACTATGGTCCTCCTAAGGATATGATTATCATGATGTGTGATAATAGATTTATTAGTAGTTGATTTTTCTGTATATCCATCACTTCATCTATTATTCAATTAATCTAAACTGAATACTGTCTAATTAATTATAAGGGACGAATTCTTCTAAAATTGGAACAATTTTTTAAAAAATTATCAAAATGCCAAGCAAATAGTATTTTTTATCAAGCTGCCATATATTTAAGTTTGCTCCAGTAATAGTGAACTCGGTTACCACAGAAATGACATATTT
>JAVKPL010006645.1:0-27190 GCA_032173675.1 Gastrolobium villosum | reverse complement strand
TACACTCACATTTTTTAAATGGGTCCCATGATTTTTTTTTTCTTTCTCCTCCAACTTTTTTCTCTCTTTTATTTGTTGTGTGAGTATGAGATAATACTTCTCTTATGCAACATAAGAGAAGTATTACCCATCTCACTATAATACATACTACATCCACCTAAAATAGAAGCACACACTCACGTAACTGTGTTTACACCCATTTTTATTTAGCAACTTCTTCATAAATGCAAGGATAAAGTGTGTGTCATTTTAAAAGATGTAAAGTTGTGTCATTTTAAGAGAGAGAAAGAGATAGATAAAGGAGGAGAGAGAGTTGACAAAAAAATAAAGGTGTGGATCCCACTTCTGTGTGAGAGTGAAAGGATATAAGTTGTGTCATTTAAAAGGATAAACATTTTTCCCTAAATGCAATTAGGGCAATGAATGAGTTTTTACTTTAAATGTCCATAAAGCACTAGAGCACCGAGAATTTTCTCTGATAATATAGAATGCAGATAGAAGAACAATTATTAGAAGTTAGCATTTCAACTGTTTGATTAGGAAAGAGATGTTCATTATTTTGGTAGGTAATCCCACCTGGATTTGTAGAATTGGTATAAAGACTTTTGTGAGAATCAAATTAAACTGTTTACTATTTGAATGCAACTGACAGTAGTTCACATTATTTCTGAATTTGCAATTTGGACCTTCATGTACAAAAACAGGGATTCCAGAAGCATTATAATCGGAAAAGAAACAAATTGGAATACGTAAATAAGCAATTGTTTATCACGAACAAGAAACAGATCTAGATGGTAGATGGCTACTTCTGTCTCCAACTTTTATGTGGTACTTCCATTCGGTTACATGAGTTCACAATGAATTTATAAATTAGTACTGCACAAGTAATTTTCATGAGCTTTAATAATATCTGAACTCTTCAATGTAGCTTTTGTCCTTGTTTATCTGTCAAGTCATTTTGCTGGTTAAAATGCCTGCATCTGATACTAGCTTTTGTGTCTCAGTCTTAACTTTTGTCAGTAATGTGAAAATTTAGTGTTGACTTTAGTATTCCTTCATCCTTCTCTATCTACATTAAAATCTCTTTTATCAAAAGAGAATAACAATTAATGTTGAATTTAGTAATGATGAAGTACAATAAAAATATTAAGATACAATGTTGTGTTGTCGTAGGGACTAGGGAGTAGAAGTGCCGCCACCGCAGTAAGTGGTTTTTTATTTTGTCAGGAATTAGTAGCGAAGCAACAAAAGAAAATTGATTTAAATAAAAACAACAAAAGATGCATGACTTTGCACATAACATTTGGCGAAAGTTTGATTATCAAAGATGAAAAAACCAAAAGCACAAGCTGAAAATGTGTACGCATACATGATATATAGGATGATTATCATCAATAGCGGTCACTTGATCCAAAAACATCAGCCCGATGCTTCTAAAGCTCGGTTGTATCATCCTATGGATCATAACATTAACTTGGTTTATTGATGTTCTCCAAGTACAGAGCTCAACAATTAGGAGATCACCAAGTTGCCCAAGATCTTAGATTCTCACTCAAAGTAATTTTGTAATGCTAATCCTATTGCACAGCCAAAGGCTTTGGAAGACTTTTTGAAAAAACAGGTTCACATGTTTCTTTTTCAATATTTGCTATTAATAAATGGATTTTCTAAATTATCCTGGTTTCTTTACCTCTCACCTCATCACTACATTAATCTTTCTTTCTTCTTTTCTGTTAAGACCAAATACATACTTGAAAGTGATTCTTTTGAAATTGACAATACAAGAATCATATCTTATGATTTTGATCACCCCACTAATCATGCTGATAAGGATAATGAAAAAAGTTGGGAACTCTTCCTAAATTAATGAGATTAATAGAACAAGAGGCAAAAGGGAACAACATTTTGCAAGAAGAGTCCAAGAAGGAAAATATCTGGACGATGAAATTAAGGATGATCAGTTTGGTTTCAAACCTTCTAAAAATTCTGCATGAATTGATGAGAGGTGAGATTCCCAAGCAACATACATTTCATTAACCCGTCCCTTGAGATTGGTTTCCGGGTTCAAGTTCCTGATAAGGCAAATGATAGAACATGATCAGTCACGCATAGTACAAAAGTAATTCAAAGAGTTGACCTCACTGACGCACAAGCTTTTTAAATTTTGTTTCTTCCTTTCTTCTTTCCCTGGTGGAGAAAGGAACATTGTAGAAAGCATTTGAAGAACAAAGACTTTTCTGTCAAGGCTTCACCAATTCGACCAAAGGAGCCATTTTAAGTTCTCTTATGGGCTTCCTTTACCTAGATTTCCCCCATTTTCATTTCAATCAGAAGGTAATATACATGAGTGTCTGTGACAAAGCTATTATACCTTGAGAGGATGATTTTGGGACAGTGAACTAAGCTGGCTGCTTTCCATATTTGCAAGTAACTGAACCACAATTTTCAGATGTGGAATACTGCAAATTGAAACTCAATAGGCATAATAAAAAAATGACATATCATACACCAATAATACACATGATTACGTAGAGGAAAAATGGAATTTTGAGTCTAGGTACACAAAGTTTTGATACACAAAAAATCATTTGGGTTTATCTCATAAAAGTAGCTCTATTATAAAACTGGCTCCCTACGCCTAACACAACCTTCCTCTTTACCTGGCTTAGGACAGGTGAACATTCATAGGCGGAGTTTTTTCATACGCAAAAGATAACTCATAAAAAAAATGTGGTGCCCTCTAATTACCAGGCATCAACACAACATATTAAACAAGCATAATTAACCGGGTAACAACCACTATTTATACACAAAATAATTTTACTTTTTTACTAATTAAGCTCAATAGTGAGATATTAATAGGGTTAACAATTAATCATGCAAAAAACTTTTAGGTATAATAATAAATATCATTAATAGACTTAACTAATTTCAATACTTCAAGAAGTGGTAGAATTAAAAATTTGAATTAAAATTTCGAATTTAGAAACTTATTAAATAGGAAATAATTTAGAGTGGTTTCATTGTTATTATAGTTTTTCTTGAATGTAGCGAAATTAATATACTCAATTTCCAAGGCAGAAAGTAGTGTCATTTTATATTTATAATAAATGATGAGCTATTTTCCCACACATCAAGTTCAAATTTCAAAATTCAAATCTGAAAAGTGAAATATTTTGTAATGAATGATGAAATCTTTTCCCACTTATCAAATAAAAATTCAAATTTGCAACGTTTCTAAAAGTGGAAAAAATTAAAGTGGTCTGTAGTATGAATGTGGATATTAGAGGAGAGAGCAACAATCAGCAACTTGCCAAAGAATGATTTTCCGTATAGATATAGAAGATATGTCATTTCTTATTTTTTATTTAAATTTCGAATTTAAATTATTGTTTAATCAACTATACATTATTTATAATTTTAAATATTTTTTTGTTTAATCTATAATTCCTTTAGTTTGACTTTGTAATTAGCTAATTTGTTTTATGAGGCTTTTGATTTGAATTCTGGGTTTTGATCACCAACCACTATTTATACACAAAATAATTTTATTTTTTTACTAAATAAGCTCAATAGTGGGATATTAATAGGGTTAACAATTACTCATGCAAAAAAAATTATAGGTATAATAATAAATATCATTAATAGACTTAACCAATTTCAATGCATCAAGAAGTGGTAGAATTAAAAATTTGAATTAAAACTTCGAATTTATAAACTTATTAAATAGGAAACATTTTAGAGTGTTTTCATTGTTATTATAGTTTTTCTTGAATATAGCGAAATTAATAGACTCAATTTTGAAGGCAGAAAGTAGTGTTATTTTATATTTGTAATAAATGATGACCTATTTTCCCATAACTTTTGACTCTGGTATCTAAATCAGGTAATTCTTTTTTTTATTTCACATAACTTTTCGAGATCTACGCAATGACATCTCATTTGACATATTTTATATCTTACAAACACAATTTAAATTTGCAAGAATGGTATTATAAGAGCGGTTAAACCCAAAAGCCTCTGAGTTCTGGATTTGTGATTTAATATAAAAAAGATAAATAAGGATTTGATTTGTGATTTAAACTCAGAAATTAATTTGAAAAATCAGTATTAATAAAGGTAATAATTAAATAAATATTCTAAATCTCAAAGGAAGAAGGATTTTATTTTTGAAATTAATGATTAATGCTATAAGTTTCTTGGTTATTATTCGTGGTTTGAAATTAATGATGGCCTATGAATATTTTTCAAAAATAAAATCATTTTTCCTTAGAGTTCTTGAATATTTATTTAATTATTTCCTTTATTAATACAAAATTTTCAAATTAATTTTTGAGTTTAAATCACAAATCAAATCTTTATTTCATTTTCCTTTTTATTATTAATTTTTATTTTTATTTTTAATTAAATCACAAACCAAATCTTTTGTTTTGAGTTTTAGCACATATTCAATTATAGATGAGTTTAACAATATGAAAACACGTAGAGTAAGAGTCAACTGAAGTGATTTTAATTTCTGTAATATATTTCTTTCAATTTTTTGCATATTAGGTTTGTATTATATTTGAAGTTCTTTTATTTATGAAGAGGTATTTTTATTTTTCTCCCCCTCGATAAAATTCCTGGGTCCGCCACTGGACTTAAGGCAGATTTATTGCACTCCAAGATTGTAATATCCCAGAAAAATAATAGTAATTTATAATAATAATAATATATTAATAATAATAATGTCTATAAAATAAAAATTAATAATAATAATAATAATAATAAACTATAAATTAGTAGTAATAATATATATGTATATTTGTTGGTGTAGATAACAAATTATAATATATATTTTACCTTTGATAAAATTATTTCGTGCGATATGAGGAAATTGATATTGGAAATTGATTTATATATATATATATATATATATTTAATAATAAAATTATATATATATATATATATATATATATATATATATATATAATTTAATAATCATTTGATTCGATATGATGAGTACTCAATAATGGGTTAGAGATATTTTGGGAAATAAGAAATTAAAAAAAGAAAAAAAAAGAAATAGTGTATGAAGCCGATATTTGAGCCAGATTCATCAATGAAGAATAAGAAAATAATTTGCAAGAAACCAGTGTTATAAGAACCGGACCGGATCGGACCGGCCGGTTCGAACCGGAAACCGGTAAACCGGCCATGAGACCGGTCCGGTCAAAGTAGTAGACCGGAAATGCAAGTGACCCGGTGTGAATCGGAGTTAACCGGAGTGAACCGGCCGGTTTTAATAAAACCGGTGACTCGCCGGGCCAAAAAAAAAAATTGTTCGGATGAAACCAAACACAGAGAAGGAGAGGGAGCATGAGGTTTGACCATAGCTCCATAATTTTGGTATAATGCGTATTGAAATCTGTTGTCTTGGACTCTTGAATATTTTGATTTTATCTATGCTGCAGCCTTGAGTTATTATATGCTAAATCTTGAATATGATCTAGACATGCATGTGCATCCAGGAATTTTTATCTTGTATGCTGTGTGTGACACAAGACATAACATTCATGCATAAATTCCATGTTGCAATAAAAATTATTTTCAAAAACTATGCATACGTTTGAGCACGCATCATGTAGGCATCCCTTTGGTACCAGGGTCTTGGGACACTTGGCTTCAGTCCGCTTAGGATGCAGTTGGAACCCTCCAAGGAGCCATTAAGGGAGGCCCTTCCACTGTTTTGTTTAGTACGCGCATGACGATGCGAACTACGTACTCTTGGCGTTATATACGCATCATGTTTAGCATCTTGGCAGCATATATATAAGTATATTTTAGCTTGTTTATGTTTATTATATCTGTATCTAGCAAATGCTTTTGCATTCTGTTTTGTCATCACTTTACTGGGATATTTTTCTCACCCCTTTGGGGCTGCTGTTTTGATAAAATGGCAGGAGGGCGGAAGAGCATATGAGGACTTGGTTTGAAAGACTATTAGCCATGCTTATTGTTGAATTGTGTTGTTGGTTGAATCTTAATGATTCTGAGTTATTTGGATGACTGTATTAAACTATGGATTTGATTTCTTGTTGGATTTTAGTCTTTGATGTCCCTTTAGTAATTTGGAGAATTCCGAAATGTTTTGGTAAAAGTCTCAATTTTGAGCTGCTAATTGAGGGCTGTGAAAATGTGGAAAACAAATTTTTGGAGCATCTTAAATGTGGTCGTTCCGGGGCTACGGACCTTCAAATGAGGCATAATGTATATGCACGCGAAGCCCCAGGAATGTACTTTCAGATTACGCAGGTTTTATGTTCATACGATATCTGTGCTAATTTTAATGATTTTCGTAAGACAGCAGGTTTTTCAGAAAATTGACAGAATTCGCAAGTATCTTGCGGGTTCAGTTCCGTGGGGCTATACCCCTCCGAATCGCGTATAATTTATATGTACGCGACGCCCCGGATGTCTAGTTTTTCAGAAGCTTTGAATATTTTTTATCGCTGCTGAATCCGATTTTATACAGATTTTATAAGGCAACAAGGTTTTCTGAAAAGCAAAGAAAATTCAGCAAATGGTTTTATCCTTGAGATTTTCTATGGTTGATAAGCGATTTCATCTTTCTCAAGTTATTTATATGAGAATAAAATCTGAACATTTTTTTAAGTCTCAAATTTAAATGTTATTCGATAAAGTTTTAAATTATTTGAGTTCTATACCGCTGCGACTCTAATACAATTTAGCAAACAACCCTCTTGGATGCATACAAGAGTGGGTATTACACTTACTATAATTATTTAAGCGAAATAATAATTATTAAGGTCAATTATGGAATCATTTCCTAATTTATCACAATTAAATCATTAATTACCTTAATTAGCGGTGCTGGTTCTTACATTCACCCCACCTTTTTAAGGATTTTGTCCTTGAAATCAGAAACATACCTGTCTCGAAAGTCAGGATACTGCCGGAGAAGCTCATCCTCTCACTCCCATGTGCACTCCTCGGGACTACGTCCAGTCCACTCCACCTTGACCATCGGAATAGTCTTGCTCCTAAGCTGCTTCTCGCCTCGATCGAGAATTTTGAGTGGTCTGACGGGAGTCTTTAGGTTCTCCAGAACCTCCACATCATCCGGTTGCACCACGTGCGAAGGATCTGCTATGTATCTCCGAAGCTGAGACACGTGAAACACGTCATGGATGTTGGCTAAGTTCGGAGGTAAGGCAAGTCGATAGGCAATAGGTCCTACTCTACCAAGGATCTGGTAGGGCCCAATAAACTGCGAGCTCAACTTCCTCACTCCGAGTGCTCGTCCAACACCGGTGAGAGGTGAAGGTCTCACAAACACGTGCTCACCCTCACTGAACTCCAGTGGACGATGCTTGACATCGTAGTAGCTCTTCTGGCGATTCTGCGCCTGCTTCAACTTTTCCCTGATCATCTGGATCTGCTGGGTAGTATCTTGGACAAAGTCCAAGCCAAATAGCTCTTTGTCTCCAACCTCAGACCAGCAAGTAGGAGTCCGACACCTCCTACCATATAACGCCTCGTAGGGTGCCATGCCCAGACTAGCATGAAAACTGTTGTTGTACGAAAATTCCACCAACGGAAGGTACCTATCCCATGCTGAACCCTGCTCCAACGTGCAAGCCCTCAACATGTCCTTCAATGTCTGGATGGTCCGCTCAGTCTGTCCGTCGTTCTGAGGGTGATAGGCGGTACTCAATCTCAACTGTGTACCAAAAGCTCCCTGCAGCGACTCCCAGAACCGAGAAGTGAACTTCGGGTCCCTATCACTGATGATACTCTCGGGCACCCCATGAAGCCTCACAATCTCGCGGAGATATAGCTTGGCCAACTGCTCTGTAGTGAAGCTCACCTTCACTGGAAGAAAATGGGCAAACTTGGTCAATCTGTCCACAATGACCCAGATAGAGTCACAACCAGTCTGAGTCTTCGGCAACCCCACCACAAAGTCAATGGAAATACTCTCCCACTTCCACTGTGGAATCTCAAGAGGTTGAAGTTTACCAGACATTTTCTGGTGCTCAATCTTCACTTTCTGACATATCAAACATTTGGACACGTAGACCGCTATGTCCCTCTTCATGCCCAGCCACCAAAAATTTCTTTTTAAGTCCTGGTACATTTTTGTAGCACCAGGGTGGATAGTAAGCTGGCCCTTATGAGCCTCTGCCATAACCTCCTCAGTCAATGGCCCTCGAGGGATTACAACCCTCTTCTGGAACAGTAGCAATCCATCCTCACTCCAAGACACACCGTCTTGGTTCTTCACATAATCTAGGCACTCACTTTGCACATGCGCCTCTTTAATCTTTTCCATCAGCTCATTAATCACTTTGGCTGTTTCCATCTCGAGCAGTGCGCCCCCAAATAAGGAGTTCACTCTCAAGTCTCTGAACTTTTCAATTACATCATAGTCGCTCATCATCAAGATGGATAAGCTCACGGATTTCCGGCTCAAAGCATCGGCTACCACATTGGCCTTGCCAGGATGGTACCTCAACTCAAAATCGTAGTCCTTCAAGAACTCCATCCATCTCCGCTGTCTCATGTTCAACTCCTTCTGGTCAAACAGATATTTTAGACTCTTGTGGTCACTGAATACAGCAAACTTCATGCCATACAGATAATGCCTCCAAATCTTGAAAGCAAAAACAATAGCTGCCAACTCCAAGTCGTGAGTCGGGTAGTTCTCCTCATGAGGTTTCAATTGTCTTAAAGCATAAGCAACAACTTTCCCTTTCTGCATCAACACACAGCTGATGCTCTCCGGCAAGTATACCGATCGCACAAGTAATAAAGTGATAAGAAAAGTTCGTCTCCACAGGGATTAGGATCTAATATCAATTAAACTTTCTCTTTAAAGAACGGACGTAATTCAAATAGGGTTTGTGTGACAAATATTGTCAACTTGGGTAAAATTGATTTCTGAAAATAAAATACTTGTTTTTGTATTTTTAGATTGAAAAATAAAACAATAAAATTGAAAATTGATTTGTAAAGAAGATGAGAAAAGCATTGTAGCCAGGGTTCATTCACCAAATGATCCCCACTTTTTACTCCGGATTGATTTACAATAATTATTTATATAATTACTCAGATAAATTATCATCTAAAAGATTCAATAGTTAACCCTCAATTCCTTGCAGGGTTAACCCTTTAATCCCATGAGAAACCCCAATTCCTTGCAATGTTTCTCATGGGATCAAGCAATGGGCGCGATAATTTAAGCATCTGCAATCGTATACACGTCTATTCCTAGCACGCATACAGATTATTATCTTACTCCCTTTCGAGATCAAAACCCCAATATTCCTATCTAGGGTTTTGATCCTCAGAATACCCCCAACTATCAGATTGATCAACTCTAACAAAGGGAATATAAAATTCGCATAGAGTAAAGATAAAGATAATTATATAAATCAAAAACCATAAACTAATCCTTCGTATCAAGGGTTCACATATGGATCGTGACCCTGACTACAATAAAAAGATCTAGCCAATCAACATACTGATCGCTGATCTAAAATTCAACATAAACTAAAAATAAAAGAGAAAGAAAAAGAAGAAGATGAAGAACGAAGAAAGCGAAGAACTCCACAGCTGCCCCTTTCTTCACCCGGTCCAGATCTGAATGAATGGAATGGTGGAGGACCACCCTTTTTATACTTGAGTTTCTGGGCGTGGTCCATGTGATGTTGCGTGTATAGATAAGGATGACACTTCAGCGTGATGTAATGCTGACAAAGCATCCTACCTTTATTTGCTGCAGTGCCAGCTGTGCTTTGACTCAGCGCTTTGATTGCAGATTCTTTCCTTAATTGCTTCAGCGCTAATTGAGGATAGTTTGACATGTGATTTAAATGGTGCAGCATTGATCAAGGATAATTTGGAATGATGAGCTTTAAATGCTGATCCGTGTGCTGTTCCTCTCAAAGTGTCTAGATCTGCCTCCCAATTTCTGAGTTCCACCTTCGGGTTTTGTGAAGAGTTCTATTTATAAGACTCTTTTTCCTCGCACAGCACGGTAATTCTTTCCTGAAAATGTCGTGAAACGTATAACTGAAGATTTAATTAAAACTTATTACGTAACCGAAGAATTAAATTAAAACTTATTACGTAACGTAAGAATTAAATTAAAAACAGTTTTAAATTCAAATTTTGAATTCAAATTTTGAATTCAAAATTTCACTTCTTTTTCCTGTAAAAAACACAACTAAAAGGTGCATATTGTTGACATACAAAGAATCAACATAATTAGCAAATATGTATTTAAATTGCTCTCTTATGACTCAATTCTTGTCAATTTTAAGACAGAAAAATCACACTTACCAGAGGCACATCAAACCATTCCCAGATTTAAACGTTGTTGTCCCCAGCAATGTAAAAGACTTAATCCAGGAAATATTCACTTAATCCAACATAACAATCATAGACACTATCAGATACAATATGCCAAGCATGCCTGACTCAATATCATGAACTTCCAATAATGCCATCAGCTTCTTAAATATACAAGTCTACATTGATTACCCCTCACACAGATAAATAATGTTCACTCAACACTTAGTGTTTAAGGGTATCATGAGCACTCAATTACTCAAAGCTATAAAACTACCATATGCTTGATTATATTCTCAAAAATTCTTAAAATTGAAGAATCAAACACATGCATCAATTGATCAAAAGGACTTCACAGGTTGTAATTTGGCCAGGGTAATAGGTAGGAAAATTTGGATAGTAGCTCAAACAACCAAAAGATTGAAAACTGATATTATTTCACTTTTAATAGATTCAATCAATTGTTTTGCTCCACTAACATTCCCACAGAATTTCGGGAATTAATTCCTTCCAACCACCTTTTATTTTTTTTCCTTTTTCATGCTTTTCACTTTACCCTTTTTCATTTTGCCCTTTCTCTTTTTTTTCTTTTTTTTGTTTTTTTTTTTAAGGGCATAGATGACTTTTTTTTTTCATCCCTTAATTACTTGACCATTGTGGAGCTTACCTCAATTTCTTTATTTTATTTTCAACACATTCAATGATTCAATCTCAATCAAGGTAAGTCACGAAAAATGGATATAGGCTAAGCCATCAATCAGGCCACAGGTCATTTATCAAGAATTAAGTTCAGGCTCAAAGGCTAGCAAGGGAAAATATCATACAGGTGGGTTATTTTGGCCAATAGCTAATAAGAACAAAATGCCTTTATCATATCAATCAATGCATGCATCACAGAGAAACAAATCAAGTCCTAGAGTATTACAACAGTGAGGCCGCTCAACAAAAGTTTCAGTGTTTAGGCTCAAAACCTCACAGCTATGGTATCAATGCAGACTCAAGAAAATTGACTTCAGACATTATCAGAATTCACAATAATAACTCAGACAAACGAGCAATCATGCACTCTAATTATGCCTATGCAATGTTATGCCAGAAAGTCATAGAATATATTCCAAGAACTTAATTATGTATATTAACAAGATGAGCACATTTAAACCTGGGATAACACACTTTTTTTCTTTCTTTTTTTTTTCTTTTTTTTATAGCACACAAAATAACTAAGAAAATTAAAAGAGTTAGAATATCTCCCCTGATAGAAGAATTGCAGTTCTAAGGTGCAAGCCAACCATTCCCAGATTTAGAGCATTGTTGTCCTCAGAAATAATTAAACCACAAGAAGGAAGAAAATCCTGCACAATAGAACAAATAGTGGCATATAGAAGAAACTATAATGCACACATTAAAACATCAGAGAAAAATATACCAACACAAAATAAATTAAAAATACGAAACAGAAAAATAAACTAATATACAATATCTCCATCAGCAAGGAGATAAGATCAGCCCTCCATGTCATCCCCCTCAGCAGTGTGGGATGACTTAGCAAATGAAGGGTCTGGTGGTACTGGTTGCCTTGGTGTATGGGACCACCATTCCCAGATTTGATCCAAACCATGGATCCATGTTAAAAACTCTTTGAAGCTTTGATTTTTCCGAGAGATAGAGTCTCGGTGTCTCTTGTCAAACTTCAGCTCTCGGTGTCTCTTCCAACTTGTATCAAAGAAGTTCACTACTTCCTTTCTTCTTACCTTCTTCTTTGTAGGAGTACGTCTCCTTTGGGGTTTCCTCCCATGTTTGTCATCATCCTCATTGAGAATTTTGTGGGTATGGGAAGAAGGATCTTTATCCTTCAAATCAGTCTCTCGTTCCTTCAGTGCTTCAATCACCGCCTCCTTATTACCCCAGAAGATATCTTTTAGAGTTTGAGGAGGCTCCTTCAATTCAACTTTTGAGGCACTATCTTCTTTGTCCTCTTCTTTCTTTAAAACATCAAGATTAAAACAATCATCTTTGGGAGAAGAATGTTTTATTGAGTCAAAGACGTTGATGGTAACGGCCTCATCATTCATTCTTAGCTCAAGCTTCCCGTTTTCAACATCAATCAATGCACGAGATGTAGCTAAGAAAGGTCTTCCCAAAAGAAGAGGCATCTCTTTTTCTTCCCCCATATCAAGTACCACAAAATCAACAGGAAAGATGAACTTGTCCACCTTCACAAGAACATCCTCAATGATTCCACTAGGTTTCCTTAAAGATCTATCAGCAAGTTGAAGAGAAACCATAGTGGGTTTTAGTTCCGTGATCCCCAAAGATTTGCAAATAGAAAGAGGCATCAAATTAATGCTCGCCCCAAGATCACATAGTGCCCTTCTGATTTTTGTATTACCAATTTCAATGGGAATGTTGAAGCTTCCGGGATCACGAAGCTTAGGAGGATATTTTCTTGTAAGGATAGCACTGCACTCCTCAGTAAGTGCTACAGTTTGGCACTCTTGTAACTTGTGCTTCCTTGACAAAAGATCTTTCATAAATTTAGCATAATTTGGCATATTGACCAAAGCTTCAGCAAATGGAATATTAATATGAAGCTTTTTGAAAAGGTTCAAGAACCTGCCATAATGCTTTTTCTGATCATCCTGTTTGAATCTTTCAGGATATGGTGCCATAGCCCTTACATATTCAGGTTTGAGCTCAAACCTCTTCTTTTCAACTGGCTTCTCCTCTTCGTTAGGTTTTTCAATTTCTTTTTCTTTTTCGGGCTCACCTGCATTATCTAGCTTCTTTTCAACATCAGGAGATGGAAGTATTTTTCCACTTTTAATTGTGATGGCCATACAGTCTTCCCTTGGGTTAGTAACTGTGTTACTAGGGAAGGTACATGGAGTTCTATCAGCTAGTTGTTTAGCCAGCTGGCCAATTTGATTCTCTAGATTTCTGATAGAAGCCTGTGTATTTTTTGTATTGGCCCGAGTCTCTTCCATAAAGGCATTGGAGTGTTGGGCCATTTGTCCAACTAACCTTTCCAAATCAGAAGGCTCCTTAGCTTGGACTGGTGGAGGCTGCAAGTAGTTGTTGGAATTGTAATCCAGTCCTGTGCCTTGAGTTCTCCTCTGAAAATTATTATTTCCAGAAGGGAAATTCTGATTCCTAGGAATGTTTCTTGGTGGAGACCTTTGCTCGTACCATACTCCGTTCACCTGCACTTGTTGAGGAGAGTCAGAAGATAACAAAGGTGAGCATTCATTGGATTCATGCTCACCCTTGCAATATTCACAAACCACAGCTGCGGCTTGGATAGTGGAAAATTGCATCTTGTCCAGCCTTGAGGTCAAATTTGCTAGCTGTTGTGCTAACAATTTATTCTCAGCCAGAACCGCATCATTGTTATCCAGGTGTAGAATCCCTCTCTTAGGCTTGGCTGCCAAACATTCATTTTCATTGGCAGCCATTCTTTCTATTAACTCAAGAGTCTCATTTGCTCTCAAGGATTTGATGCTACCACCTGCTGCACCATTCAGCACCATCCGAACTTCAGGTTTACACCCATTGAAAAAAATTCGGACCTGATCACCATTGGTCATGGGGTAATGAGGACATCTCCTCATTAGATCCTTGAAGCGGTTCCAGGCTGCACACATAGTTTCGCCCTCAGCCTGGGTGAAATTGGTGATATCATTCACCATCTTGTTAAACCTCTCCATGGAAAAGAACTCAGCAAAGAATTTATTTGAGAGACTCTCCCATGATGGAATACTTCTTGCTGGTTGCCTTTCCAACCAATTCAAAGCTTTCCCTTTAAGAGCAAAGGGAAACAGTCTCAGCCTGACTGCATCATTGGACACCTGTGGGTGTTTAGTGGAGTCACAGATCATCAGAAATCTGTCAATGAACCTGTGAGGGTCCTCATCAGCCTCTCCACCAAACTGAGCACGCTCCACCAATTGAATATTGGAAGACTTAAGCTGCCAATTATTGTTACCAATATCAGGCTGAACAATGCTTGAGTTAGGAATGTTAAAAGATGGAGTCAGAATAGTATCCATGAATGGATTGTCTGCATCATTGTTTGATGCCATGATTTGTGATTCTTCAGGCAGAGTTTCTAACTCGTTGAATGTAAGCTTCTTTCGAGCAAGTTTTCTGTTCCTCTTTTCTGCTCTAGTGATTTCCAAATTAAGTGGAAATTCTGGGATTGTACCTCGCATACAACTCAGAAAAGAGATCAGTAGCACTGTTCAAATAAAAGTAAAATTAAAATAAATAAAGAAAATAAAAATATTCACAAATATTCACAAATCCAATCCTAAAGATCAAGATTATATGATATCAGATAAACCAATCCCCGGCAACGGCGCCAAAAACTTGATGCTCTCCGGCAAGTATACCGATCGCACAAGTAATAAAGTGATAAATAAAGTTCGTCTCCACAGGGATTGGGATCTAATATCAATTAAACTTTTTCTTTAAAGAATGGAAAAATTCAAATAGGGTTTTTGACAAATATTGTCAAATTGATGGAAATTGAAATCTGAAAATAAAAGACTTATTTTTGTATTTTTGTTTTGAGAAAAATAAAACAATAAAAATGAAAATTGATTTGTATAAAATATGAGAAAAGCATTGTAGCCAGGGTTCATTCACCAAATGATCCCCGCTTTTTACTCCGGATTGATTTACAATAATTATTTATATAATTACTCAGATAAATTATCATCTAAAAGATTTAATAGTTAACCCTCAATTCCTTGCAGGGTTAACCCTTTAATCCCATGAGAAACCCCAATTCCTTGCAATGTTTCTCATGGGATCAAGCAATGGGCGCGATAATTTAAGCATCTGCAATCGTGTACACGTCTATTCCTAGCACGCATACAGATTGTTATCTTACCCCCTTTCGAGATCAAAACCCCAATATTCCTATCTAGGATTTTGATCCTCAGAATATCCCCAACTATCAGATTGATCAACTCTAACAAAGGGAATATAAAATTCGCACAGAGTAATGATAAAGATAATTATATAAATCAAAAACCATAAACCAATCCTTCGCATCAAGGGTTCACATATGGATCGTGACCCTGACTACAATAAAAAGATCTAGCCAATCAACATACTGATTGCTGATCTAAAATTCAACATAAACTAAAAATAAAAGAAAAAGAAAAAGAAAAAGATGAAGATCGAAGAACGCGAAGAACTCCACAGCGGCCCCTTTCTTCTCCCGGTCCAGATCTGAATGGAATGGAATGGTGGAGGACCACCCTTTTTATACTTGTGGTCCATGTGATGTTGCGTGAATAGATAAGGATGACACTTCAGCGTGATGTAATGCTGACAAAGCATCCTATCTTTATTTACTGCAGTGCCAGCTGTGCTTTGACTCAGCGCTTTGATTGCAGATTCTTTCCTTAATTACTTCAGCGCTAATTGAGGATAGTTTGACATGTGATTTAAATGGTGCAGCGTTGATCAAGGATAATTTGGAATTTGACATGATGAGCTTTAAATGCTGATTCGTGTGCTGTTCCTCTCAAAGTGTCTAGATCTGCCTCCCAATTTCTGAGTTCCACCTTCGGGTTTTGTGAAGAGTTCTATTTATAAGACTCTTTTTTTCCTCGCACAGCACAGTAATTCTTTCCCGAAAATGTCGTGAAACGTATAACTGAAGATTTAATTAAAACTTATTACGTAACTGAAAAATTAAATTAAAACTTATTACGTAACGTAAGAATTAAATTTAAAACAGTTTTGAATTCAATTTTTGAATTCAAAATTTCACTTCTTTTTCCTGTAAAAACACAACTAAAAGGTGCATATTATTGACACACAAAGAATCAACATAATTAGCAAATATGTATTTAAATTGCTCTCTTATGACTCAATTCTTGTCAATTTTAACACATAAAAATCACACTTGCCAGAGGCACATCAACAATAAATCTCATTAAGCAAGGGGTCCTCAAGGATCTTCCACCCCAAGCTCACTTACATGTGCAATATAAGTTCAAAAGCAATATTTCCAATATTAGTTCCAAAACTATGCAGTGCAACAGATATTCGTGCCATGTGTGTTTATACAATCTACTGGCCAGAGAAATGTATGAAAACGTCTAAATCCACATGAGTACAAGGAACACCGCTTGCACCTCACCCATAGCCTCACCTTATCGTATGTACTACATACTCAGGCTTACCGTAAAGGTGGACACCACATTGCATATCATAAAAGCACATTGCATAAAACAGCTCAACAGCATTTCCAAAAATCAAAGCATGTAACACAGCATGCATATAACCATATCCCCATGAGACATGGTGGAACCAAAACAAGGCTAAACCGAGGACACGAAAGCTTACCTTGCAAGCAATCAATCCAAGCCAAGAGTCCAACCACTCTCAAGTCCAAACACAACAGTATCACAATCTGTTATGGACTAATAATATATCATTAATTATGCATCACAAGCATACAACTTAAAGACTACGCCTTTCCTTTACATTTTACTTCTTAAGGCTTCCAACAAAGCCATAAGCCCTTAATCATGTGATTCTGACTTAGTTCATTAGTTACAGAAGTTCAACTTCCTTAATCTAGGGGCCACCGACCCCCAATAGCCTACTGTTCACACAACACAGCTACTGTTCTGCGAAATCCCAGAATATCCGGATATTTCTTGGGACATATCCGGATATGCAATATCCGGATATCACACTGACCATATCCAGATATACCATATCCGGATATCCAGATCCCATATCCGGATATGAATATCCGGATACCATATCCGGATATCGATATCCGGATATCTGTTCGACAAATATCCGGATATCTCACGACAGAATGCATTTTATGCATTTCGTGAATATCCAGTCCAAAGGGTCCAACTTTAACCGATTATAGACACTTAAACATGCATTTCTAGGTGTGTTTAACCTATCCCACCCTTAAGTTATCAACTTAGCTAAATACATGCATCAAGGTCCCATTTTTAAGCATCTAAACACAAGTTTAAAGGTGATGATCATACCAACAACCAAAGGCAGAGGTAGATGATGCTCTTGGAGCTCACACCATAGCTCCTAAGTCAGCCTCAACACTGTGCACGAAAATTGCACACCAAGATGGGTCTTTTCTTCACAAAGATGGCTTCTTGGAGAGCACCTTCACCCAAGGAGAAGCTCACAACTCAGCCCCTCAACACCCCTCTAACAGTAACCAAACTCAGAATGCAAGGCTCTTCACACACAAAAACCTCAGCCACACACAACCATGGTGCTTAGAGGAAAGGAAGGTGAAGAATCAAAGCCAAAGGTGTCAACTTTGATCATGAAAGAGTGAAGGACCAATGAAACAGTGTTTCACACTCAGAAAACAGCCCCTCAACTATTCAGCCTCCCACACTCATGTAAGAGAAAAATGCAGCCTACGGTTTTGTGCCTAAGAGTGAGTATTTAAAGGCAATTGGTCATAACGCGCAGTATTAGCCTTAATCTATGAAGCACCGACACTCCAAAAATCCTGACGTGTCGTGTCCGACACTTCCCGACACTCTCGGACACTCCGACACTCCCCGACACTTCAACATGCTTTATAAAAATTCAAAAAAAGGTTCAAAGGTTGCGTTGCGTTGAGTTTTTAGTTCCAATTATTAGATTCGTTGGATTTTGATTACCATTTTATTAAATTTAATATAAATATTTGGGGTATCTTATGTTTCTTTGCAAAATTTAAGAATATTATAAGTTTAGATTCATTTTTTTGTTAAATTACTGAATATTAAATATAATATACACTACATAAATTAAAAATATTATTTAATATCAAAACGTGTCCTAACATGTCGAAATCCAACATTTTTTAAAATTAACGTGTCGGAGTGTCGTGTCGTATCGTGTCGCGTGTCCCGTGTCGGTGTCCGTGCTACATAGGCCTTAATAGAAACGCAAAAAATTTTTATCCAAAACTTTGGAATCTAATCCTACTCATTTTTCTAAGATTTTTCATATTTTTATTTTATTTTTTGGAGCACCTTTCCGGTACGCGCTTTTCCATAGCCAGTATCAGTTCTGGCATCAAATCACACTATTTTGACTTGAAACTTGTTTTACAAGTCCTACATAATATTCTAGTAATTATCATGCACTCGTTATAATTTTCTGGGATACTTTTCCGGTACGCATTTATACCGGGTAGCAGTACCGGTATCTGCACTTTTCTTCCGAAAAGCGACTTTCAACATTCTTACCCACTAATTATAATTATTAAAGCCTCATAATAATTATTAGGGTCAGTTATGAAATTATTTCCTAATTATCATAATTAATTCATTAATTACCTTAATTGGCGGTGCGTGTTCTTACATTCACCACCTTTTTAAGGATTTTGTCCTCAAAATCAGAAATATACATGTCTCGAAAATCGGGATACTGTCGGAGAAGCTCATCCTCTCGCTCCCATGTGCACTCCTCGGGAATAAGCCCAGTCCACTGCACCTTGACCATCGGAATAATCTTGCTTCTAAGCTGCTTCTCGCCTCGATCGAGAATCTTGAGTGGTCCGACGGGAGTCTTTAGGTTCTCCCGAACCTCCACATCATCCGGCTGCACGACGTGCGAAGGATCTGCTATGTACCTCCGAAGCTGAGACACGTGAAACACCTCGTGGACGTTGGCTAAGTTCGGAGGTAAGGCAAGTCGATAGGCAACAGGTTCTACTCTACCAAGGATCTGGTAGGGCCCAATAAATCGCGGGCTCAACTTCCTCACTCCGAGTGCCCGTCCAACACCAGTGACAGGTGAAAGTCTCACAAACATGTGCTCACCCTCACTGAACTCCAGTTGACGATGCTTGACATTGTAGTAGCTCTTCTGGCGATTCTGCGCATGCTTCAATTTTTCCCTGAACATCTGGATCTGCTGGGTAGTATCTTGGACAAATTCCAAGCCAAATAGCTCTTTGTCTCCAACCTCGGACCAGCAAGTAGGAGTCCGACACCTCCTACCATACAGCGCCTCGTAGGGTGCCATGCCCAGATTAGTATGAAAACTGTTGTTGTACGAAAATTCCACCAACAGAAGGTACCTATCCCATGCTGAACCCTGCTCCAACGTGCAAGCCCTCAACATGTCCTCCAATTTCTGGATGGTCCGCTCAGTCTGACTGTCAGTCTGAGGCTGATAGGCGGTACTCAATCTCAGCTGTGTACCAAAAGCCTCCTGCAGCGCCTCCCAGAACCGAGATGTGAACTTCGGGTCCCTATCACTGATGATACTCTCGGGCACCCCGTGAAGCCTCACAATCTCGCGTACATATAGCTTGGCCAACTGCTCTGTATTGAAGCTCACATTCGCTGGAAGTAAATGGGCAGACTTGGTCAATCTATCCACAATGACCCAGATAGAGTCACAACCAGCCTGAGTCTTCGGCAATTCCACCACGAAGTCCATGGAAATACTCTCCCACTTCCACTGTGGAATCTCAAGAGGTTGAAGTTTACCAGACGGTTTCTGGTGCTCAATCTTTACTTTCTGACATATAAGGAACTTGGATACGTAGACCGCTATGTCTTTCTTCATACCCGGCCACAAAAATTCCTCTTTAAGTCCTGGTACATTTTTGTAGCACCAGGGTGGATAGTAAACTGGCCCTTATGAGCCTCTGCCATAACCTCCTCAGCCAATGGCCCTCGAAGGATTACAACCCTCTTCAGAAACAACAGCAAACCATCCTCGTTCCAAGACACCCCTGAAAGTAAACTGGCCTTTGAAGGCCGATGCACGTAAGGTGGAAAAACAAAATTTTTACTGCGGAAACATACATGCACACATAGGTTCATGCTTTAAGACAGCATGATGTTACCTTGTTTTGGCCTGATCAGTCAGTGAGATCAGATGTCAGGCTTGAAGGGTTCAAACCCTATAATGGTGATCCACACCACCGTTCGTCAATGATGCAAGATCTCCTTCTTGAAAGCCACCAGATGAACACCACAGTGAGGCTTGCTATGCGCACAAGTGGTGAAGGTGGAGGCTAGGTATTCTGTTTGGAAAGGTGTAGTGAACTACCCTACAGAATGGTGCATGAGATGAAGGAGTGGAGGCTAGGTTTTCTCAAAACCCTAAGGAGAGGAACTCACTATTGTTCCATCGAGCCCAAAGTTTTGATTACAAATCACTCTCTTTAACCTCCTTCTTCCATGAGGAGCAATTGTTTTAAAAAGCATACCAGAGAAATACTTGAAACGGGAATTAGAGTAGGCTTGGAGCAAATTAACATTATCTTTTTCACATATGATTATTGGGTTAATTTATTTTGATCAGGAAACCTAAGACCCAACAAGAGGAGCTGCACATTTAGGAAAGAGAGAGGGATGCTGCACAGAAGGGAGCATAAAGCCTGCTACAGTACAGAAAGCAATAAAAGGAACAATCAGGAGCCTCCACGTCAGCATCAGCAGAGAAGGTGGAGGTGTCTCCTGCTACAGTACAGAAGCAGGAAAAGGAAGCAATCAGGAGCCGCCACATCAGCTATAGCAGAAATAGTGGGCATGTCTCCCTGATCCCAGAATTCTTGCGCACAAAGAGAAACCAAAAGCAAGGGGGACCACTTCCATCAAGTGCTGCGCTGGCAAGGAGCAAGGCTACAATTGGAGAGTATTCCTATGAAGAGCTGAGTTGGCAAGGAGCAGAGCTACCATTGGAGAGGATTTGATGAAAGCACAGCCCTTGATGAAAGGAACAGTGAGGATTAAATAAAGGGCTCTATAAAAGGAACATAGCAAACAACCAAAAGGAAGAGACATCCTAGGATAGTTTTATTATTCCTTCTGTTTTGTAAAAATGCTCACTAGGAGCTAACTTTCTTTAAGTAGGTAAGGGTTCCATAGAAGTAATCCCTTTTGTCTTAGGATAATTTTGTAAGGATCACATATTTTATAAATGAAATCTGAGTTGCTCTTTGGTTTAATATATTGATTATGTGAAACCCCTTGGGCTGCAACCTCATCCCAGGACCACTCGGTCAATGAAACACTGACAGGGGCATGTGGAGCAGTCTCAAGATCTTGGGGTAGTTTAGCCTAAAGAAAGGAGGGAGAAACACCCGGAATGAGGAGCACTGCCATGTGAATCCATGCTCTTTTGAGAAGGCAGCATGGTTTCCTTGTGTGTAACTCTAAGACCTCTGGAGTAAGGTGGAAGCAAGGCCTTGCTCTCTTCTTACCCTAAGGCAAAGTAAAGGAAGGAGCAAATTCCACTTATAAAATATGCTACCAAGCAGGGTTAACCAAAGGGATGAAAATATGGAGCCCGTGAATACCTACTCAACTTTCATAAAAACCAACCCCACATCAACCTTTTGTTGCAACTCTTTCCATAATATCTAACTTGTGTTACACTGTTGATTTCACTCTCATCTCACTGATTACTTTTGAACTACTTCAAATTGATGCTTTTATATTCGATGATCATACTAAGTTATCACCGCTCTCATCTAGGTTCAGAATGGTTAACATCGTTTAACTAGCTGACTAGAGATTGCTCTTCGTGAAGCTTGGTCGAGAATAATTGCTTTTCTTTATTTTATTTTTACAAATTAAGTTTCCTTGAACGTTTCTTACTTCACAATTGCTCCCTGAGGACGATAAATCTGGGGTTATAACACCCTATATTGCTTGACACGTACGCTTGCGTATAGTCGAAGAGGGTTGCTCTCAGTCAGAGTAAATTGCTCCTGTTGGCAAATCTGACTGTTGCTCTGTGCTCTTGCTCCTACACTATAAATTATTCCCGAGCAGCTCGCGGTTCGACCAAGCAGCCACCAAGGAGGAACCCGAGTACGAGCGAGGATCAACCAGATCCTATCCTGGCTGCATTGGCTGAGATGCAGGCGGCCCGACTAGGAGGCCACGGGGTTGGCAAATCAGGCTATGCTGGACGGCATCAGAGAGGCGAACAGGAGAGCCTGATTTGACAACCCCGTGGCCTCCTAGTCGGCTAGTCGGGCCGCCTGCATCTCAGCCAATGCAGCCAGGATAGGATCCGGTTGATCCTCGCTCGTACTCGGGTTCCTCCTTGGTGGCTGCTTGGTCGGACCGCGAGCTGCTCGGGAATAATTTATAGTGTAGGAGCAAGAGCACAGAGCAACAGTCAGATTTGCCAACAGGAGCAATTCACTCTGACTGAGAGCAACCCTCTTCGACTATACGCAAGCGTACGTGTCAAGCAATATAGGGTGTTATAACCCCAGATTTATCGTCCTCAGGGAGCAATTGTGAAGTAAGAAACGTTCAAGGAAACTTAATTTGTAAAAATAAAATAAAGAAAAGCAATTATTCTCGACCAAGCTTCACGAAGAGCAATCTCTAGTCAGCTAGTTAAACGATGTTAACCATTCTGAACCTAGATGAGAGCGGTGATAACTTAGTATGATCATCGAATATAAAAGCATCAATTTGAAGTAGTTCAAAAGTAATCAGTGAGATGAGAGTGAAATCAACAGTGTAACACAAGTTAGATATTGTGGAAAGAGTTGCAACAAAAGATTGATGTGGGGTTGGTTTTTAAGAAAGTTAAGTAGGTATTCACGGGCTCCATATTTTCATCCCTTTGGTTAACCCTGCTTGGTAGCATATTTTATAAGTGGAATTTGCTCCTTCCTTTACTTTGCCTTAGGGTAAGAAGAGAGCAAGGCCTTGCTCCCACCTTACTCCAGAGGTCTTAGAGTTACACACAAGGAAACCATGCTGCCTTCTCAAAAGAGCATGGATTCACATGGCAGTGCTCCTCATTCCGGGTGTTTTTCCCTTCTTTCTTTAGGCTAAACTACCCCAAGATCTTGAGACTGCTCCACACGCCCCTGTCAGTGTTTCATCGACCGAGTGGTCCCGGGATGAGGTTGCAGCCCAAGGGGTTTCACAGAATCAATATATTAAACCAAAGAGCAACTCAGATTTCATTTATAAAATATGTGATCCTTACAAAATTATCCTAAGACAAAAGGGATTACTTCTATGGAACCCTTACCTACTTAAAGAAAGTTAGCTCCTAGTGAGCATTTTTACAAAACAGAAGGAATAATAAAACTATCCTAGGATGTCTCTTCCTTTTGGTTGTTTGCTATGTTTCTTTTATAGAGCCCTTCATTTAATCCTCACTGTTCCTTTCATCAAGGGTTATGCTTTCATCAAATCCTCTCCAATGGTAGCTCTGCTCCTTGCCAACTCAGCTCTTTATAGGAATACTTTCCAATTGTAGCCTTGCTCCTTGCCAGCGCAGCACTTGATGGAAGTGGTCCCCCTTGCTTTTGGTTTCTCTTTGTGCGCAAGAATTCTGGGATCAGGGAGACATGCCCACTATTTCTGCTATAGCTGATGTGACGGCTCCTGATTGCTTCCTTTTCCTGCTTCTGTATTGTAGCAGGAGACACCTCCACCTTCTCTGCTGATGCTGACGTGGAGGCTCCTGATTGCTTCCTTTAATTGCTTTCTGTACTGTAGCAGGCTTTATGCTCCCTTCTGCGCAGCATCCCTCTCTCTTTCCTAAATGTGCAGCTCCTCTTGTTGGGTCTTAGGTTTCCTGATCAAAATAAATTAACCCAATAATCATATGTGAAAAAGATAATGTTAATTTGCTCCAAGCCTACTCTAATTCCCGTTTCAAGTATTGCTCTGGTATGCTTTTTAAAACAATTGCTCCTCATGGAAGAAGGAGGTTAAAGAGAGTGATTTGTAATCAAAACTTTGGGCTCGATGGAACAATATGTACCCAATGGACCTCAACTTTTGAGGACCATCAAACACCCCAAAACTAAACATTACTCGTCCCGAGTAATCCCTTACTACTTTCACTCTTCTTGTGCTAGGTCAATGCTCCTTGAGATTTATCGATGGAGAGTTAAACAGAACTTCTTCCATTGCTTCATTAGAGCATCCATCTGACTTGTGAGGTTTCACCAGCTTCAGTGTGAGTGTGTGACCTCTTCCACTATTTAGTCAGTTTTCTCACTGCGTTGCCTTAGGAATGAACTTTTAACTTCTTCTCTTGCTTCATTGCTCCCCTCTTTATTTCTTTCTTCTTAGGTCTTTTGACTGGAAGTCAACTACCCTTGTCTTTGCATAGGGCTGACCTTCAACAGTGTGCTCTTTGAGCGGCTCTTGCTGCTGACTTTGATGACTAGGGCCCTTTGGGCACAATTCTTGGAGCATAAGAGCTGACCTATTATTATTATTTTTTAAACCAGAGGTAGAGCAGCTCGAAATTCCTTCCTTCAGCAACTTCATGAGTTCGCTGACTATTGGAGCGTCCGATTTTTGTGTAGTGTTCCTGAGCTTGGTGTTGCTCCAAATTAGATTGATGCTCTATGTTGCTTTGTCTGACACTGTAAACTCTCCACAGCATCTTAAGGAGCAAAAATCTGAACAGAAGAATCAATGGGTAAATCAGGACGCTCAAGACGGTAAACTAAACAAGAACTAAAAGCAAGAATTTTTTTTTGAAAAACAAGTAAATCAGGGTGGCGAATCCCTGGTACATCGCAGAGGTTCTTTTCTAAGAGCAAGTCAAACACGATTCACTCCAAATATTCAGGCATTCGTTCCACAAAAATTTAATCAAGTTAAATGAGTAGAGAACGAATAAACCTGGGGTCACCAGAGTGACCCTTATTGCTCCTCGATTTCTTGATTTGCTCCACTGTAGGGAGCAGTCATCACTGCTTCTGGAGGGAAGATATATGGGAATGGTGGATATGGAGTCTGCCCCTTGAATTTTTCTCCCCAGTTACTGGCAAAGACTTGATCACGAGCTCTGCAGTATAGTCTGAGTTGAATATCTTCTTCTGTATTCTTCATCAATTCATCCCTTAGGAGCCTAATCTCCTCTTTCCAATCATTCCTTTCTTCTTCATGGGCCTGTTCTCTTTCTTCCACCTTCTTCCTCAGTGATTCCACTGTCTCCACCAGGTCCTTAACTGTATTCAGCAAGTTTGAAGATCCTTCCCCTTCCTCGATCTTCTTTTTCTGAGTTTGAGGTTCAGCATTCTTTATCTGGTCTAGTTCCTTCTGTAGGGCTATCTTTTCTTTTTCGATAAGCAGGGTGGCTTCTTTAAAAGCTTGCAACTCCTTTCCGACTGTTTCCTCTAAGGCTTGCACTTGGATAGCCAGAAGATCTGCGCCGAGCCCAAACAGAGTGTGACAAGTCATGTCACTTGTTTCAACCAGAAACTGCCTCTTTTCTTTACTTGTGGAGGCTCTCTTAAAGGGAAGTTTCTCCCTCCTTTGAGCTCTCCCAAGTTCTTCTTTCACACTGCCTGAGATTTCATTTTCTTCTTCTTCTTCCTTTTCCTCTTTTTCTTCTTTTTCTTCCTCCCCCTCACTCTCCATTCCTTCGTTGTCCCCGATTCTTTTTATCGTGGACAGGTCAATGTTTGCCCCTTCTGGGATGGTTTCCTCCTGAATCGGAGTAGTGGCTTTCAGACCAGCCCTTTGGCACATTTCTGTGACCAGGCAGGGGAAAAAGAAGGGGGAGTTCCTTGGTGCATTTGACACCAACTGTTTGTATACTATTTTTCCAATGTCGAACTTTTTTTTGGTCAAGATGTAGAAAACCAACACTGCTCTTTCCCAGTTAACTCTAGAGTCATTGCTTACAGGCATCAAACGAGAGTTTATGAAATGCATCCATACCTTTGCCTCGAACTTGAGGTGTTTCCTCAGGATAGACTCCCTGGTTCCCCAAGTTGCTCCCTCTGTGCCTATTTCGCGGAGCAACTCTCCAGTCATGGCCTCATCTCCTCGGCCAGCACAGTATCTTTCGAACGCGTCTTGTTCAGTGGGAACTGATGCCGTGTTGTAGGCTTCGTTGATCTCCTCAGGAGAGAAGTCCACTTTCACTCCTTTGATGAGGAGTTTTGGGAGATTTTCCCTCTTTACTCCCTCCAAGAATGCAGTTACGAACTCGGTACGAGCTCTTGAGGGAGGTTCAACGAACAGTTCCCAGTCCAGCGTTGTTATGTCTTCTGTCATCCATCGTTCGAGTTCTCCATGCTTGGAGTTGAAGACGTTTCCTCTTTCAGGTATGATTGTCCGGTCGATTGTGGTGTTGACCGCCTTAAGCTTATTCCCTGTTCGGGTTCTTTTGTTCGAGGCGGAAGTAACAGGAATGATGACTCTTTGGCGTGTCTTGGTGTAAGCTCTGAGTTAGGGGAGTGTGGTAAGAAGTGAAAGGTTTTGCTCTCTGAGAGTTGAAAGAGTTGCAGGTATGAAGAAGGTGGTTTGGTGTTTGTTTATAAAGGGAAGAGAGAAGGGAATGTGAGTTGCGGTGAGTGTTGGACAGGGGAGGGGGAGCGTGGGCTTTAATGCGTGTGGGAAAAGTAACTGCTCTCTGCTCTGACGGTTCCTTCCTTTTTGAAAACTGCTACCTCTGTTTGATTGGAGTGGTGTGACAGCGACGACCAGGAGCTATTGTCCAGCCGTTGCTTCAGCCACTCAGTCTTCCTTCTTCTGTGAAATTTGCGGCCCATTGCAGGCCCTTGGATGAAAAGGTGCAAGTGGGAACAGCTACTCTAGAGTTTGAGTTCAGAAGAACTAAGTTCTAGGTGTCGGTTGCTCCTTGTTTCTGGGATCAGGTTGCTCAGGAGCAACCCCAAAACTAGCTTCCTGCAATGGTTAACAAAAGATTTTCTTATTTTCTTTTTTAAACAAAAAAATAAATTTGGGTTGTCTCCCAGTAGCGCTTCGTTTATAGTCTTAGCTCGACTTGATGCTCCCTTATTCAAACTTTGGCTAAGTCATTGAGATGAGAAGTCTGTTCATCATGCTCAGTGATCCCCTGT